>CCAG010018347.1:0-110502 GCA_001077435.1 Glossina morsitans morsitans | reverse complement strand
AAAATTTCTCCGTTACGTTGACAACAAGAGAAACGAGAATAAGAGAAAAACAAATCCAAACCAGACAAAGACTATAAAAAGAGAGAGAAAACCAAATCACAGCAATTTTCTCATAAGTTAAGCAGAGATTTCACACAAGAAGCAACGGTAAATAAAGAGAAGAGAAAAACTATAATAGCACCAAAAGAAAAATAAACACGAAAGAGATCTATTATAAAAAACACTTGTGCTGAATGCAAGAACCAAAAAATGAAAAACATCAAAATTTTAATATAAATTAAAACAATTAAAATTCCTTTTTAAAATTCTTACACCTTTTAACTTTATGCCTTTATAATAATATGCCTTTTTTAATAAAAAATGCGAATAATTACGCGCAAAAAGAAAATAGAGATTAAACAATGCACTACTCTTTACAGAAAAGAACGAAGCAAACACGCCGCGATCAGTTGCCAAACCTTCTTTATTAATTATCGGTATTTTTCTACTTTTATCGCTAAGAATTTTATTCGAACATTTTAGAAATTAGAAAAATTAAAAAACGAACAAAGCAATCTTAGATACCTTTAAAATGTATACAAAACATTATTTTAGGAAAAATTAGAAATCGTATATCTGTGCTATTCAGCTGGTTTTTTTTCTTTTCAATCGAAATATGTGTTGCCAGAATAGTTTTCTGCATTCAAATTGTTTTCTTTTCGTTTTTCACTGTTGCTTTTCATTTTTCTGCACGCAATCTGCATGCCGGTTAAATACCATGGATCGTGTAAGCCCACATGATCTGGAAATCAGTTTTAAAAGTTTATGTATTTATCGTATATTTTCCATCATTTGTATTTGCTTACCTATCTACTCATTTTGCTTTGGATGGATGGTCTTACGTTTTTTTTTCCACTTTCCAATTTCATACTAAAATCTTTATATTTTGAAAAAATATTTTACCCTTAATTTGATACAAGTAGATAAAGTAAATAGTTGAAATAGCTATTTGGTAAAGATAGCAATTAGTGATCAAAAAACTTTAAATATTCTACGCTTGATTGTGTATTATTGTTACTTAATAAGTGAATAAATAGAAACACTCTTCTGGGGCGTAGTCCATCATTAAATACACTACGCCACCCTATAATTATTCGTATATCGACTTTTCAACATAACGCGTTCTATGAGAAGCGGGCGAAAAAATAGTTCGATACGAATCATTTTCCTCCTTTCGTCCTTGAGCCAAAACCCGTCAATGTAGCAAATTTCATCAAAATATCTCAAAAATTGCGGCCTGTAGTTTGAACACGAGAGAACAAGAAAGACAAACGAGCGTGTAATAAAAGGTGGGCCATCTCAGGCTATCACAAACTTAATATAATAAGTGGTATAGGGAATAAAATAAAGCTCCATACGTTAAAAGTGTGAACTGTCGCGGTACAAATTTAGTAAAATGAATTATCTTGTTAAAGGTATTATTATCCTTCAGCTATTGTCGTCAAAAAGTATTAAAAATTAACTTTTCTGCCACATATGGATCATGGGAATTCTTGTATTTTATGGGATCAAAAAGGAGACCCAGGCGGTCCAAATTTTCTACAATTGGTTTTTATGTTAAATTTCTGATATGGACAATTTTTTTTTTTTCTTTATGGACAGATGGAAATTATTGAGATAGGTTTAAATAATTGACCAATTCAATCCACGTTCCTCACATTCGTTATCGTACGGCTCAGCACTATCACTCGGTGATTTTTGCTGAGAAATTTTGAAGATTGCAAATGATTTTTATATGACTTCTTCAAAATAAGTCGTTATATGGGAGGTGGTCATGAAAATTGTCATAAACGTTAGGCAATACAATCTATTTGCCCCATTTGCAAGAGAATAAGTTCTTGGGCCAAATAGGTGAATACATCAAACTTCGTCAAAGTGTCTTCAAAATTGCTTACTGCGAATTGAACACAAAAATACCCCAACAGATATCAGACAGAGAGACAGAGGGGCTGTGCAGATGAGCTTAAATAGATTTAGAAAATGATTCTCCGTCGATTTGTATAGCAAAATGATGGGTCTATCCTAGGCCTTTATGCTCATTGCCCACATCCACTAGCAGTAAGTGTTGTGCGTGTGTAGGGTATAATTATACACATTCTTTAAGCTTTCCTTGGCTTCCCAAAGCCATTTCTCAAATTATGCATTTGTATTTTGTTTATGAGCCCCCAAAGTATGCTTTTACAAATGTGGTTTTATTGCATTATATTTTATAGAAGATTTTTAATTTAATATACAACACTGTAAAATTCTGTAAATTTTGAGGTTAATTTGTTTCTTTAAATTAATAAATTGTAAATATGAATCAATTGAATACTTTCTGTTATAAAATCGGTTATAAAATCGAATTAAATCAGTAAAATAAACGACATTTCCCATTATACCACAAAAGATGTGCCGCGTTTAAAGAATTTCTTCTTGATGGGCATCAAAACTGTCTGGTTTCATTTGAAAGAAAACAATTCCTTTAATATGGATCAAGCAAATAAAAGAAGTCCAATTCTCACAAATTTTTGTTATGAATGTTTACAACAGACATTCCAAAGGCGGACGGACACATAGACGGACATCCTTAAATCGACTCTGAACTTGATACTGATCAAGAATATATATACTTTGTAGGGTCTCTGAAGCTTCCTTCTAAGCATTGCAAATGTTTTGACAAAATGAATATATCCCTCATCCTACGGTGATGGGTATAAAAACGATAATACCCTTTTGTTTAAAATAAATGATATAATTTATTAATAATAAGCAAAGTATTTATTAATAATATTTTCAATTTTGTCAAAATCGATCGAATCTTCTTATAGGTCTTATACTTATAATGTATATAATTAACGTCGCTTTTGGTATCTATTAGATAAGGAATATTGAAGAATGACGAACGTTATTGTCAAAATTGAATTATTTATTTATTTACATCAACTAACAAATTAAATTGACTTAGAGTGCTGCCATATTGTTTTATAAAAAATTTGATCAAAAACCTATGGTTTTAGAATCAAAAATAAAGAAATCCACGTAACCATGAGCAAAAAAAATTATAAAACAACAATTTTGTTAATCTTCGTTATCTGCTTTAATTTTATAACACCATCCAGCCATTGTGTCGATCAACTGATCTATAGTTTGAAAATTGCCATTTATGACTCTCTAATGGAGCAATTTAAACTTCAAAATAAATGGTCTTTCTTGCTTATTTTACATTTCTTACAAACGAACATATGGTGTAAACCAAAATTACAAATCACTTAATATGAAAAAAATGTACATTTGTGTAACATAAATATAAATTAGATACATAACCTTAAAATTTAAAAAAAACGGTCATGACTTCGTCTTGCGCTTTTTCTGCTTTTTGATTTGTTTGTATGCATACATGCTAAACCATATGATCTGTCAATCCCCACAAAGTTTTGTAAAAGGTCGGCAAAGTAGGAGTCCCAGCCCGATAATAGGAATAACGGCTCATTGTGTCAGTCCCCTTAGAAATAAATCTTATGGTAAGTATAGTGAATTACATTACAAAGTAAGTAAGGAAAAATGGAGACAAAAAAAGAAGGAAACGAAGCATCCATACATCTACCAAAGAGGCACATCCGCAATCCGTATGGGCCCAACTTGGGAGTGAACTACTTTCAGTTCTTTCAAATATACAAAAGAGTGGCAACCCGTAATAGTAAACGAACTGGATTCAATTTTCAAAACACCCAAAGATATAAAGATTAGAAATTAATTTACAAGCCCGCGTATTAAATCGAATAGATTTGATAGAATTTCAGGAATTCGATATTGATTCCTTTTAATAAGCTATAGATATAAATTAGGTACGGACGCAAAGGACCCTAAATATATTGAAAAAAGATACAGCTACGCGAGAAACGGCTAGGAACGCCGAAGTCTACCTCAACAAGCAACGCCAGGGAGTCATTGGTATTATTTGTTAACTTAACTAAACAAGGAACCATCATGGATAAAACTAGATGTCCCAAATGACGGCAAGACTAGCAAAGTCAATCTATTTTTGTAGGGAGGCAAAGAGACAAACATGTCTCAACTCGTATTCCTAGGAGCAGAGAGCAGGAATGGCTTTTGAATGGATTCTATTTAATCTACGTAGCAATAATACAAAGGAGATCACGCACCAGAAGCGAACTCAAAAATTGGTCTCACTACTCCTTGCATGTCACCGAGCTCTTTGCACGACCGTTTAATAAAACCTAGCGATGAGCTCACTTTATTTATGAACGTTTCCATGTGCAGGTAAAAATGCAGTCTTTGGTCGAATAACATTTCCAAATCCGTTAATAAATATACATACAATTTGTGTGCATCGATAACATACTCGGTAGTGTATGATTTCTGTCTTGAGAATGGGAACTTCTCGCATTTGATCATACGAAATTTCATAAATTTTAATGAGCACCATTTAACTAAATTATCTATATCAGATTGAAGGAGATGCGAGCGCGATTCCAAGATAAAGGAAGTGAATAGTTCAACATCGTCAGGATATGTTGGGTTTTGGCTGCATAGGACCAGAAAGCACCCTAAGTGGTTGTCTTGGGAGACCTGACCTAGCGCGGAGTTCACGGGAGGAGGTGATGGAGGTAAAAACAACTCTGAATGAAGACAAGAGCTTATCCATTTTAACAAGTATAAAGGAAAGCCAGAGGCCTGGAGTTCGAAGATCAGCAATTTTTGGCTAACGAGATCAAAAACTTTACTAAAACCAGTCTATATGATATCCGTGCTAGAGCCATTAGAGTAAGCCTTAAAAAGAAAGACAAGTGAACTCTAAACGGTTCACAACAGTTGGTATTTTCTTTAGAAATTGATGCTAAAACGGAGGAATACAAGATTTGATAGCGAAAGCTAATCGTTGAGGAATAATTCGTGCAAGCAATTTAGATAAAACACTCAACTTGGCAATATCTCTGTATATTGCTGGATAAGGTGTCTGTTTCCACATGTGTGAAGTGGATTAAGAAAGCTTCTCCTCCAACGCGAAGGAAAAATAGCTCCATTCAGAGAAAGATTAAAGCCTTTTGAGATAACACGACATAGTTTATGAGAAAATGATTGGACTATACACGGTGGAATGCCTATAGGCTCTGGCGTACAGCTATATTAGTGAACTTAAACTTTGTATTACGTAATTTTCTGGAATGATCAATTTAGAAAACCGAATTGAGTTTATGTTTTGCCATGGATATGGGACAATTCCGCAAATCCGCATAGCTATTCAGAAAAGGAATTTGATGCTTCAGTGTCACCAAAAGAGTTCGGGGAAGTATGTATGAAAATTCTTTGTTTGGAGATAACAAAGTTTTAAAAATACTTACGACTTAAGTCTCATAAGAAGTGAGAAGTCATAACTTTGCTGATTGGGATAATTAAAACTATGCCTTCCAGTAAAATAGATAGTATAGTCCGTCATACGCAGACCCGGTTTTCATACATTTTTTAAAAAATTTCTTTTTTCTACTTTTGTAGCATTTGACTGATTTGTTGGACTACGGCGCGTAAACAGCTTGAAGGGAAGGTCATATAACTGGAACGGACGCAGAAATAGCTAAGTTTAATACTTTCTAAAACGAGGAAATTAAGGTTTCCGTGTTGCCAGCAAAAAAATCAAGCGTACTGTGCGCAAGATAAGCTTTAAGCAGTAATTTGTTGGAGTGGTTCAACGAGCCATCCTCAAGAAATTGCAGAAATTGGATGATACGGATTCTAAGGTAAGCTAGAGAGTGGAGAGCAATGTTCAACAATTTTAAGAGAATTAGCAAAGCGAAGACCTACAAGTTTGCCATTATAATTAGAAGTGTGATTGATTAAACATTTCGTTGAGAAACGAAATAATTCCACCAGATGTTGAAGTGGGGCCCATACAGCGTGAATTACCACTGCAGCACTAAATGACTTGCGGTTAATTAAATGCTCGCATCACTATGAGCATATCAGTGAGCTTTTGACGTTTCAGACATGTCGCAAATAAGGGAAGCATTTTTTTTTTTTTTTTTAAGTATAAGTGGAAATATCTGCATTTGGAGGAATGTAAGAACAGGTTAAATATATATATATTTATTACCAATATTCATACGAATGGCAAGAATTTCAACGTCAGGAGAAGTTGGAAATTCAAAGGAGTAGACTGGAAGGCAATTGAAGCAGCATATAAAGCACTACCGCGAGTATCTTTCCTGAAAATATTGGGATGCTAATTAAGAAACGAATACAAAAGCAACAGAAGCAAAGTCGTTACTTCTCGAACAAATATTAGGATCATTGAGGAAGAGGGACAGAATAGCAAGAATAGTTGCCAGATTGTAGTTAGCGATATATCATATATATTAAGTGATTTCCTTCACAAGTGCGATCTTTTTTAACCTTTCAAAATGTTGCGATTCCTGTGCGCCTTATATTGTTGCGGGTATAGCTATGACGGCAGCTATCAACGGTTTTGTTTGCCGCGCTTTGATTAGCATAATTCGTATATGTGAGTTGTCTGGTGTTAAACTGTGCGGCGGTAATTTATCGTTCGGATTTATTACAGCAACAACCTCAAAATCAATTTTCAAAGGTATACCTGGTAAAATGCAAGGTAACTGAAATAATGAAATAAAATTTATTATCAATATTATCTTTACCGGTACATTATATGATACATTATACGGTACCTTTGCTAGTGATTTTACTGTTGTATAATGACGACGATCGGAATGAATGAGTACAGTTAAATTCGATGCCATTTTATAAGTGGATAGATTTTGTATGGTTAAGTACACCCTAAATATAGAACCTACACCGCATACTTCTGCTGACAATTTGACCGGCGCATGAGTGATGTCAATGGATGTTGTCTGCTCTGAGGAATTTAAAGCACTAACTGTGGCTCGTGCAGCTGTATGTCGAAGTCGCCACAATTCCACTTGAAAGCTACCGTAAGTAATTTTGGCATTTTTCTTCTCACGAGCTATTTGCTCTACAAATATTGAACTTTTTTTGGGTTTTTCTAAAATCGAAGCATCAACCATATCATCGTCAATTCCCAATTCAAGTATGTTGCGAGTAGATAAGTCTTGATGAGGCTCAAAAGTGGCGGTACGCTTTAATATTTTCACTATTAAATCACCTTCGATGGTTGTTAAGCAGAGTACGTACTCTTCCCAGCCCATACGACCGAATAACATGGAACTAACAGTACCATTAGTTTCAAATTCGTCTACTAAATATTTTTGCATATAAAATTGTACTAAACCACCTTCTAAGGCCACACATATTAAAGTTAAACCCAAGTGTTGCAAATTAATTGAGTTTAGACAAATGGGCTGTTTGCCTAAAGGTATCAAATACAGTTGTTTCCCCTTTTTCGAATAGCACAGTAAACGTTTATTCATAGCGGCGACCACTATTGTTTGGTCGATGGGTAAAAGTACTAAACCTGTCATCGGTTGAGATAATTTGAATATTTCTTGACCTTCTGGACAAGCCTTGCGCAACAAATACACCGAACCATAGCGTGTAGCGATTATAATACAAAAATCAGTCTCAAATGTTCCATGCACCGCTAATACACTAGGCGGTGTATCCGGACAAACTATGGCTTTGTAGAGTATGCCAAAACTTTGGGGTTCTATGATTAAAACTTCCCCATTGTCTGTGGCGACTACTAAATGTGATGGTGGTTGGCTATGGCCTCTCGAAACGCGGGCTAAACATTTTAAAGCGATCACGTTCGCAAAACGATTAAAAGGTCCTTCGCCATAATCCCGTATGAAATTCTGCAGTTGTTTATAACGATGTTCGTTATAAGGATGTAAGCAAAGCATTTTTTAATAAATAAAATATTGTTCAATTTACTTACATATCTCTCTTCGGGTAAGAGTTGTAATAAACGTTGAGATTTCCTACACAACTTGGGACGTTCATAAGCCTTTAGAGCTTCCACAAAACTTTCTTGATCTTCTTGCCGCACTATATTCAATTTACGCCATATTTCACGTTCCGCATCCAAAATTTCCAGTTCGGGTAACGTGTATTTGAAGTATGGTTTCATGTGTCGATAAAATAATATCGACTCCGCTATGGCAACTGCTAGAACTGATTTGTAAGGAATAGCTTTTATATACACAACTTGAAAAGGTCTAACTTCAATTCTTACTCGGTGTTTTTGATTCGCTTTCATCGATATACAAACTTTCAATAGCCGCCGGTATTCCTCCCAGCTCCTGCTCTGATTCTAAATCTAGGCCACGAAATACTTTTAATTTACCAGAATATTGTTCCTTATCATCCACCGTTATATCGGCAGCTATTAAACGAACATAATTATCGCTTTTTATGTTACTTAACGTTACACATGACGGTAAAGTGTTTAATTTAGGCTGCTCCTCACTGGCGATGACTTGTAACCAATTGCTAGATGAAGGCATATTTTTGGCGTTCCTTGTTTATCAACAAAAACAAAGGCAAACATATACAAAATAATTACAACTTTTTTATAATTGCATGCAAAGTCGGGTTTTGTCTTTGTTTGCCTTAGCAACCAATTTGTTTGCGTTTAAAAATCCGCAACATTCTTAGGGTAGTGAATAGTGGAGGAGAATTTCCTTTTTTCATATTAATAAGTGCTTTGAAATCAACTTACTTTGTGATTACCGTGGAAGAGAACTTCAAGTTCCTTAACTACTTTGCTGTTCAAGTGATGTGAATAAAATTGTTATGAAACTAAAGCATACTGACAACATTTTTAATAAACTTAATCATGTAAAGAGGAGCAATAACTATGACATCAGTGATACTTAGTTTTGATGGCAATTTTCGTTTCATTGACAACACAAATGCCATTAGAAACTAAAGAAAAAAAAAAAAAAAACACAAAAGAAAAGAAAGAGCAAATTAAAAATAAGACAAAGACGATGTTAATCGAGGTCGAGACTTCTCCACACATCACTATTTAAACACCTATCGATTTTGTGTCGTCCTTGATCGAGTGAGAGCATATTTACTTGGACCACTGACGTGACTGTAGTAGGACTGTAGTTATGACGATATCTAGTACGATACGGTTTATAAATGATCGACGAACATATTTTAAATATTTCTTTTTATTTCCTTTATATATAATGTGCATTAAATGCTACGAATTCCTTCTCCCACATTACGAAGGTTACAACCGATAAAATCGTAAAGCGATGACCGTAGCACTATTATGCTGATCGAAAGTAAATACAATTTTTCGTTGCATATTTGCGCAACTTGTTCCAAAGGGCTTAATAAAATTAATATACTCAATACACTACGATGTCAAGTGTAAAAATGAAAATGCCGACTTAAAGTGCGCAATGAAAGAGAAAATGTCATCATCATAAATCTATGCCAAGTTTGTGGTAAAACTACAAATGTTACTCATTATTACCATTTAAGAATAATTTGAGTTTTCCTCAAATCGCTCGTGCGGGTAAGTGAAAATGCAATCTCGTTCGTTTCCTGCTTAAGCGAGGACAGTAAAGAACCGGTTTTTATATTAAAAGAAGAAAAATTCCGCAGATGATCAAAAGACTGAATGATCATCAACAATACAACTGCTATCGTCATTGACATTCAAAACGACCGTAATTTCAGAGTTTTAGTCAATGGAAAAAAAAAAAAATAAATAAATGAATAAATAAAGAGAAAAACTAAATAAATAAACCGCAAGACAAATACCACAAACAGTGAGTCATTTCCATAAGCGATGTTTGGTTTTGGCTTAAGACCATTGGTAACTACAGCCAATATGTAGTAGAGAGTGAACAACTGCTTCTCTAACGTATATTGACTTTAAAATCTAGAAACCAAAAATAATACGTAGTATGTTGTGTGTATTGTATGGAGAGTTTTTCTAATCGTCTTACGATGTGTATGAAGTTTTTTACATTTTTACAGTGGATAATGATACTAAAGCAACGGAGAGTGTAGAATCGATTTCACCACATTTTTCTGTTCCTCCGGGCGGTTGGCTGCCTGTTTTTCTATTTAAATGAAAAATTGGCTTTCAATCTTAAAATTGGCATTAAATTCTTGCTTTTTACTGTTGTTGGATTAATATTTGACAGATAATGATAGACAAATGTGCCACTAGCATAAGTCTGTCTGTCCTGTAGTTTATCGGAAAATCTTGCTCTTGTGTTGCTTATTACATTCGAATTTCAGATGTACTGTGATGTGTTGAACTATCTATATGATCTATATATATAGGATAGCCATAAAATATGAAGTTAATAACTTCTTATCTTCGCCTTCTTGTCGGCCAATGCTGTATGCGGTACGATTGTGTGTTTTCACTTCGGAAGGAGTTAGTCAGGAATATTTCGTTTGCTAGTTGGAGATCGAGTGTTCTCAAAATTTTGGAAAGCTATAGTAGATATACATGAACATTTTCATATTGACATGTCCTACAGATTACGGACTATTGATAAAAATATTTAGAAGTATGCAGCCATCTTTTTGGGCTATATAACTATCCATTGCCTTTGGGCACATTTGTGTCCTTTTTAAACTTTTATTAATAAGCGTCTAAGTTTTCTCAGTTTGATAGATTGGTCGGTTCGTCCATCAATCGGTTGGATAGTCGGTCGGTTAGGTAGTAGCAGCCGGTCTGTTGGTTAGTTGATTGTCAATTGGTCGTTTAAGTGGTTGGGGTGGTGGGTCCGCTCGGTCATATATGTTAGCGGACGGTGTAAATGGTACGAGAATGTGAGGGGGGTAGAGAGCATAATAAAATAAACATAACGAGTGTTAAAAAGTTTGATCCAACGCAAACGTAATTATTGCGTCGTTCATTGAAAGGAGGGAGCATGCAAAATTTGTGTCATTGCTCTCATAAAAGTCAACTACATCGTCAGCCATAGAATAAGCGTTCAAATTTTTGCACATTTATCTGCTATAGTTTATGAGTAATGAGCAAAAAAACAATTTTTTAGTCTTTCTGAAAAATAGAATTGTTCTCAGTTTACGTGGTACTGTGGGCGTGTCCCTTGATCGATTTGCCGCATTTTTAACATTAACCTGCGTGCACGAACTTCCAATGTTTCTGCCATATTTGAGGTTGACAGCTTGATTTTTGTGGCCAGGAGAATGTGTACAACAAGCAATATGCAGACGGACCGACGGACATGCTCAAGGCAATTTAGAATTTGATGCTAATCAAGAATATATATACCTTGTGGGATCTCTTAAGCATCCTCCTCACTGTTGCAAACATTTCGATAATATGAATACACCCCTCATCCTTCAGTGATGGCTATAAAAATATTAGAATATTGGTTGGTAGCATTTTTTAGAGCTGATTAAAAGCCCACAAGAAAAATTCTTTCAGTCAGTCTTATGGCCAATAAGAAGAAATTTAAGCTAGTGGGTATCTAAAATTCGCCATAAACTGAAACAAGCCTTTTGGTTGGTTTGTTTTCCTTATATTGTTTTTTTTTTCCTTTTTTATTATTTGGAAAATAGATTCAAATTGCGAGCACTTTGCCAGTACTAACTTACCGAGAGTTGAAAAATAATTTTAATAATTTTATATATTGCCGTCAATGCGGTACATGGTCGATTTTATAGGCAGATCAATTTCGATGAAGCGTTGTTAACCTACTTTTTGGTAAAGTTTGTGTGTTTTTGTTGTTTTGTTTTGCTTTTTGTAAAAATGTTTGCTTTGCTATCATAAGTTTTTAATAGTAGTCTGTGATGAAATGTAATTTTGTTTTTTTTTACACCCATCACCGAAGGATACGGAGTATATTCATTTTGTCAGAACGTTTGCAACACCCAGAAAGAAGCATCAAAGACCCCACAAACATATATATATATATATACATATTGTTGATAAGCATCAAATTCTAAATCGATTTAAGCGTATCCGCCTACACATCCGTCCTTCTGTGTAATGTCTATTGTAAACATTCTCCTGGCCGCAAAAATAAAGCTATTGACTTCAACTGTGGCAGAAACTTTTAAAGTTCTTGCACGCAAGTTAGTATTGAAAATGGGCCAAACCGGTCAAAGGACACGTCTGCAGTACCACGGAAACGGAGAATTTCTCTGTTTTTCAAAAGGAGTTGGTTTTTTCTTCATTACTCATAATATGTATCCGTACAAAAACGGAAAAAATTGACCACGCCTATCCAATATTATAGTGTATCAAAATTTAGTTTTTTTTAATACCAACATACCGGACATAACGGACAGAAACAAGCTTCAAAAACCCCATAAAGTATGTAAATTCTTGGCCAGTTTCAAATTTGGAATGCACCCATATATGTCAGCCTGTTCGTCCGTTCATCTGTGTACCGTGCGCAATTGCGTAGTATTTGTGATAAACATTATCCCGTTAGCGAAAAGGAAGATATCGCCTACAAATTTGCAAAAAAACTTGGAAGGGACTTAGATTTTTCATAGGATAGGCCTACAATGCCGATTCGACCAAAACTTTTATTTTGAAAATAGAAAAAATCAGCCGCGCCCACTCCACATTGCGGAGCGTGAAAAGTTTGTTCCTTTTAGTTTTTTTGTCTATTGTGGGATATCGATGCTGGGTATAAAAGATTCGGTCACGACCGGGTATAACTTTGTTACTTGGTTTTTTTCTCTCTGTTAAATTTTAAAATCTTAGTAATTTACGCGTTCCATGCATTCGTAATTACACGATAGAAACGGATAGTGATGTTGACGATGATGTTAACAATAATCATTTATAGTGACTGGCTTTCACTTGACCGAATTTGTAGATTGCTTTAACTAGTTTTAGGACTTAAGTCGACTTAATAGACGAATAGTACGATTTTTATTTTTATTTATTATTAATTTTGTTTGAATGAAAGCTCCTTTTATTCAACGTGTCTTTCTCTTTCTCCCTTACTTCTCCTTCTTTCTCCCACTCTTTCCCTCTCTCTCTTTCTCTAGCTCTCTCTTATTATGCTCTTAGTAGCAACCACAAAAAACAGCAAGTAAGAAAATTATATTCGGTCATGACCGAATCTTTTATACACACCACCGTTGTCCTAAGTAAGACTATGGAGTGGGTGCGGTTGATTTTTTCTATTTTCAATATAAAAGTTTGTGTCATATTAGCATGTGGGCCCTGTAGGCGTGACCTATGGAAAGTTTATGTCACTTTCAAATTCTTTTGGAAATCTGTAGGCGATATATTCATTTTCTCTAGCGGAACAATGATTACCACAAATAGTTGCGCAGACAGGACAGGGACATGTTTAGATGCATTCCAAATTTGAAACTGGCTAAGAATTTATATACTTTATAGGGATGTCTGAAACGTGTTTCCGCGCCTTATAAGGTTATTGGGTAGGCGTGGTCAATTTTTTTCATTTTTGTACTAGCACTGCAGCATCGCCCATAGAATTTGCTTTCAAGTTTTTGCATATTTATCTGTTATAGATTACGAGTAAAGAGCAAAAACCCACTTTTTTTTTTCTTCTGAAAAGCAGAGGCGCTCCCAGTCGACAGATTTGGCATATTCGAGGTCGATAGCTTCATTTTTGCGGTCAGTAGATTATTTACAGCGGACATTACACACACGAACAGACGGACAGACGGACAGACGGACATGCTTAAATCAATTTAGAATTTGATACTGATAAAGAATATATGTACTTTGTGGGGTCCGTGATACTTCCCTCTGGGAGTTGCAAACGTTTTTACAAAATGAATATACCCCTTATCCTTGGGTGATGGGTGCAGAAAAAGCAAATATAAAAGTTGTTCGGCCAAAGGACTTATAAAGAAAGAGAAAGTGGGCGAAGCGGAATAATAAATCAAGCAAAAAAGCAAAATATAATACGTTTGGAAACATACGATATTCTTACATTTTATGTCATCCTTTAAAATCAAAAAAAAAAAAAAAAATGATTGAGTATAGTCCTGTGAATGCGGTTGAATTGATAAGTAGAGAAGGCAGAAAGTACATCATCTTAGGTTGAATTTTATATTCTCGGAGAGATAGAATGAGAGTTTTGCATATGAATTGTTTTCGGCAAACATGACGTTAACGCGTCCAACCCAACGCAATGAAGTCGGTCGAGTAGTGCGTGCTAACAAAACTAAACAATAAATTCTTCTGATGATATATAAAGACTCTTGTTAATAAAGTGGGCAACAAACCTATCTTATTTGATAGTGTAGAAATGTAAACGACGCATTGTTCGGAGGTCGTTTATAATTGTACTCAAGATCTACGCTTATCTATAGAAAAATAATTGCAAGCGAATAAAACTAAAAAAGAAAAAAATTTCCACATAATCAAGCTACGGAGCTAAAAACGTCGCAGCATGCAAAGTCTTTGACTAGAAAACGGATGATGAAATCGTCCAGAAATTAATAGACTCTAGTTGTTTGCCTGATACTAAAGAACAGTTTCAATGCTCAAATGTTACCATTGTGGTAAATAGTAAAACAGTAGGGAAGAAACTCACTGTGACTGTGAGTTAAAATTCCCAAAATTTTGAAGCGATCGGCGTATAGGCGTGTAGTCTATTATTACGCACTCGGATCGCAGACTCCATAAAAGGTGTGAAATGCAGTGCAGTGCGAAAGTTTAAGTTGATTTGATTTTACACATTTACTTCTCCGTACACCTTTCGTACATGTTTTTGAAAATCTCAAACGAAACAACTTGATTTCGAGAGCTAATATTTGGTATATATGCGCTTCGCTTAAATGCATAGGCTAGATTTGGACATGATTGTCTCGTGCTAGCAAACGTAGGAAGCTTAAAAGTTCGAATTAGAAGTCAATGGATTCTACCACACACGAAGGGAAAAGCTTTTTTACTTTTTTCACAAACCGCTCTTTACTTGCTTTGATGGTGCGCGCTCGTGATTATGGGTGTGCGTTTGTTTATTAACAAAATATTATATTTTTGGAATTTGATTAGCGAGCAATATAGACGTTGCATTATGAAAAAATAGATAAATTAACTAACGTGTTTTTTTTGTTGCAAAAATATTTCATCAAAATTGATTATCAATCATTATCGGCTTAAGCTTGAAACGAGCTTGAAGAAAGGCGGGTGCTTTTTTTCTCCTTCGCAGATAGGATTAGAACTCACAAATAGATTTAAAAAAACACGTTACGGTTACTTTTTGATAGGCTGTGCAAAGCCTGTGTCTATCAGCATCTGTTCGGAAAATTTATATTTGAAGCGAGGACTTTTCAGGAAATTGTGTTTAAAGATTTGCATTCACTTAAGATTTAGAAGCCGACGACGACGTTCGGCCATCATTTTATATTCAAACAATGCGAACATGTTTGTCATTTCGAATATTTATTGCACTTCATTTATAGCTCCCAGCACAGCGCGCAAGAGCGATTGTTTTGATAAAGAGAGTAATAGTGGACACCATGTAGCATGTACTTTTGAGATTAAATGAGACGCAAACTCTTAATATAGTTATTAAAGATAGGGAAAGGCCATTAAGTGCATTAAATTTGTGCAGACCAGGACTAAAAATTATTTTTACAATGCTTTCTACAAAACTCTTAACACAGGCTCACAGCGATTGATGACACTGACTATAATCGAGGGACCTCTGTATGATAACAAATAAAGGCAGCCAACTATAACCGTAGAGAAGTCAGTTTCTTTCACCTACAAGTCGTTTGAATTGAATAAGTTATTGAATCGCATTAATTTCAGCAGCCCAAAGGGTATATTATTGGGTTCCTTCACATGTTTCATAAATCTGCATTTGCCCTTAAATCAATTTAATCGCACTACAAAGCTACTTGGTCCATTGTGAGGAGCATCTTTGTCAATGGACTTGGTAGCTTCTTTACTTACGCGGGTTAGATTGAATCAAAAGATCATAATTAAAATTCAGTATGAAATTGTTTTGCTAGATGAAGCTTTCGCTAGCACCGCATAGCATACGTCTGGAGATTCATTACGAACCTGAAACCATTTTGATTGAACGTGTAGATAAGTTCGTTTTATCAAATGCCTTGGACAGTGAAGAAATTCAAGACAAGAAAGTACTCATTAAACTCTTAGTTGAAACGCATCAGCTGGATCTTCCCATTCTTACAGTCATTAACATGTTGACGTAATTGTCGTTTTTAGCACGAGCTTCTATTAAATTTATCGAATCGGCGTCAAATCCAGCCTGACCGAACCCCTCAAATATGAACCAAAAAACGAAACAAACAAACAAATGTTTATATTGTCTATCATCAATTACATAGGGCGCGTCAACGTATTGAAGGGGAAATTGCGGGCACGATACATCACGTCAAATGAACTAATACCTCGTGTTGTGATTTATTGATGGTAAAAACGATCGCTACTTATAGGAAAATTAGTGCGTATGGGCCCAGAACGATATCGTACACTTGCAGAAACCATACAAGAGTGTTTTAATAGTAATAAGGGCTTTTCACCATTCTTTTCTGGAATATGACAGACAAACACATTTAACAAAACGTAGCTTTAGACCTTAATCTTAAGCTTAAGAATTCACCCAAAAACTCCCTCCCTACATTCAAGTGAAAAAATTTACTAAAATCAAAAATCTTTAAAAACTTAATCTTAAAATACTATAGGGTAGTATGACTTATTGTATCATATCTGCTGGCCTAGTTCAGTCCGAGAAGACATTGACGGGAACACTTGCTAATGACACTTCTACAATTGCCTATAAGGCCAACCTTGAATATTGTTGGCTGCAATTCCCACGAATACTGAGTTGATGTAACCAGATGCTTAAAGAATTGCGAGAAGTGTGCAACGTGGCTTTCTTTTTAGAAGAAGAACATGTCCGTCGGTCAAATTAAACGGCATTCATGTTGCGGAATAGAATGGCGTTACGTAGCTCGAGATTGATTTAGGCATGAAATTAATTTAAAAAAAAAAAACCATTCAAACTAAGCATATGGCTCTCGCAGTTGGGCCTCACCAAACCATGCCTTGCGCAATATTATAGATATACGGCTTCACTTCAACATCTTTCCAACATACAGATATGTTCTCACACGGTTTTGAAACTAAGGCTAACGCTTCTTGATGCTCTACTGCAATTAGATTCTAGTTGGTGGGCTAAAAAATAGGTATCAACACCCCTTCGAAAATCTTACGAGTTGATCTGATTTTAGGGATGAAGATCTTTAGCGCGATATAAAGACAAATGTCATGCGATATCTTTTGAAAGATTTATTTGCAAATTCTAGATTGGCATGACCATTGTTGCATCACTATCGCTGCGTTATCCTTCATTACCAAGTAATTGTACAAAATACTTAAACAATTATTTTCTTTCAAAATTTGATATGCAATTTCCTCATCAATTGGAGTAAACGTTTTTAATGAGTCCAATTTGCTTGCCCGAGATGATAATTCCTCAAGATTTGCTTTAAGGTTAGTATTATCTTTTCAGTCGCCCAGAATTAATTTCTCAAAATCAAATTTTTTGAAACGGATCTTGCAGAAAATATCCGATGAATGTTCTTTATGGTATTTCAGGTTATTAATAAAAATAGTTGAGGAGGGATAATCGACTTTTTCGATTGACTTCGCGATCAGATCTCAAGTTACCGCATGGATGTGCTCTTCTTAAGTGGAGATGTAATCAATAAACTCAACATACCACCAGTACTCTAGCACACAAATGTAATATTGTGTTCCTCGCCTGCTTTGGGATATTTGAGACGTGAGGGGACATTTTAAGATGTACACGACGACTCGAATTATCCAAATGATAATAATGGTCGTGAATTGCACTGAGCGGACCTGCGGCGAATTTTGACATAAACTTTGCATAATTTGCGACAACTTTTATTATCCGATTCGTAATTAACAGGCTTTGACCAGTTAATAGCCGAAAAGCGAGCACAGTCTTAGTCTTATGTGATATAACCTGAAAAGAGCAAGCGTAAAGCATTTTGCCAATTGAAACGTATAAAAGTTATAATGTTTTCGATGTTACGAAGTGAGGGAATGAATATAATTTTATCTTTCGCCGGTGATTAGTTTGAGTACAAAATAAAAATATAAAAAATGTATTGTAGAATGTAGCACATTCCTTATTACGTATCTTTTATTAGAATTTTTTTAGCACAGAAGCAAATGTTGTTCATATACACGTATATACATACTATGTATGTGTATAACACAATAAATGCATATATATAAATACATATAACTTAACGTATGCATGTGCTTTTGACATTCGGCGTTGCTGCTATTATGTCTCTGGTGGTACTGGACTGTTTTATTACACGATCCACGTAAGACAAAAACCTCTTTCAAAATTTAACTAAAAACCGAAAACAATGACTTCTTTGCTTCAAGTGCCCCCTGCAATTTGGATTATTGTTACATATTTTGGTTTTTAATGATGCTCTTATGGTGTAACGGTGATTTGAGCGGCTGGGTGGAGGAGAGGCTGGGGATGCTTTTGGTTGGGGGATTCCACGATGAGTGCGCTACATACTCGTAATATTTCGTTGAGATGGGTTTGTACCGGACTTGTGTATAAGATTACAATAGAACGTGCAACACTTACTTTTGCCCAACCAAACACGAAACAATGCGATCATTCGTTTCATCTTCTGTTTACAATTTGTTTTCCTTTCTTATTTCAATTTTTATTATTAGTATTATTATTTATTCTTTTTATTCTTTTTTTTTTTTTTTTTTTTTTTTTTTTTTTTTTTTTTTTTGTATTTAGCTCACTTAATGTGACTGTGTTGGAGTTGATTATTATTGTTGTTTTTGTTTTGTTTTATTTTATTTTATTTTTTTTTTTTTTCTTCCACTTTATCGATTGTGTTTTGTGGTACTTGTGAGTTTTTTAACTTTAGTCTGCTAGTGAACGTGTTCGAGTTAAGTTACTCTCTAATGGCAAGGTTCTCTTGGGCGTAATGTCGCTAAAAACAATATACCAACAGTTGGAAAAGCTTTTACTACTGTTTTACGATTTGTAATTAATTTCAAAGAAAAAGAGTTTTCGCTGGAAAGTGATTTTCTCAGTGAAAACTTAAAAAACAAAAAAACAAAATATTTTCTTTTGGTTAAATGAAAAAGTTTTCAATTCAAAATGTGACAAAAGAGATTATTAAAAATCGCCCGTTCTTTAAAAAATAATACAAATAATACAAATAATAATTAGTAGATAAAAGTAATCATTCAAGTTAAAATATTCAAAAGTCCGAGTAAATAGAGAAGATGATCCTCAAATACCTTTTAACGTAATTTTCGTAAACAATGAAGGGAACATTTTTTTTTTATCAATTCAATGCATGTTTCGAAATGAATTACTATTCATATTCTACTCTTAATATATACCGGTATAGGTTGTCGTTTCAAATGTAACTTAAACTAACAAACACATCACAGAGACAAAAAGAAATCTTAGATTCTTAGATAGATGAAACTCAGATATTCTCTGTTAGGCTGTTAGGCTTCCGCGGATTAAGAGAATCATCCATCTGAAGGCATAACTAGATATATACAGCCATTAGCATATGGGAAGTGAAGTGAAAATAATGTATGATAGGATTGAGGCGCTACACAATGGGTGAAATGGTCGATGTTTAATGCAACCAGTTCCACAAAGAATTCTATGAAAAGATTATATTATTTATAATTTTTTTTTCCTCATTTTACAAAAATCTTAAGGGTAAACAAAAGACCTTCATAACGTATCTTGTCTGCTATAGATTTCTTCGTTACACAAAATTACATCGTATTATAGGTTGAGGCGGAAAGGTTTTCAAACGGTTTCAACCTCAAAGCAATACGCTTAGAGAAGATTTAATTCACTTTTAAACTGGTACAGTTGAAGGACGTGTGTAGAAACCCAAGGGTGCTTCATAACCTACAATGTGGCTCTTCTCTAATTCGTCCTTCGGCTCTTCTCTTTAGTGGGCTTAATAAGGTAAACGGGTAAATAAATGCATCAATAATATTTATAATCCATCAGATATTGCTCCTAAATCAATATCTATGTCAGACTTCTCTTAATGCACAATGTTAGCATGATTTCTGTCGCTAATGATGTATGATATAAAAAAGGGATTTTGCATGCATCTGGCCGGGTTGGAAAGCTGTGCACTGTTGGGTTTTGGAGGTGCTTAGAGACTTGCAGTACTGTAAGCTAATAGACAAATTAAGATAAGCTATTAAATTTTATTATAAAAATTTCTCTTTGTGTGTGGATGAAGTTATAGGAAAATTTTCTGTTGCTATTAGGATTTGCTTAAGGCTGAGAATGAAATTTTGTTTAAGAAGGGCGTTTTAACAAGAGATGTCACTTTGAGTTTTCCAACTTTTTTTTCAATCGTCAACATTCATTCAGCGTTGCGATAGCATCCAGCAAGTCAAAACTAGAGCGTTTTGAAATATGCATTGATGCACAATCGCACAACGGACTGAAGTATGCCTTAACAAGATCATGATTACTATGAGTGATGGGAATAATTTTCATCTTTCTCAATATATAAACACGCAAATGTTGTATGTGGGATTCTGATAAGGCAAGAGAAATAGTCGGGCAATCTCTTGAATGGTAACGAGCCAGTACTTAGTGCGCTTTTTAGACAGACGGTGTAATTGTTGGCTTGATCGTTATAATGAATAGATTACGTTATCAAACGATCTTGACTTCCCCTTTTGGCCAGAAACGAGTGCTGTGACTATGTTCACTTTTCGCAGAAATTTGCTATTGCACATTGAATAATAGATCCCTTGCGTGGAAAATTTAAAATCCCAATCGGATTTTCACAGACTTTCTAGCTGTTTCTTATAAGAAAAAAGCTGCGTCATTTTTTAACCGATAGTGCTTGTGTTAGTGCTTGTGGAGATAAGTAAAACTCTCTGAATAAAGTCGTATTAGGGCTTAAAAGAAGAAGAGTATTTTATTTTTTTTCTAGTACTTGATGTTAATATCTATCATTGGAAGATACTATGTACGTGATTTATAACAGTCACGTGCCAGACATTTTGTAAAGGAGAGATATCTTGAAAAGTATAAGATCCTATGTCCGCCCTTCCGTTGTTCCGTTCGCTATTCTGTTCACTGTAGTTTGAGTGCTTCTAGAAAAGGAAAATTTGCTATGACCATAAATCGAGTTATAGGAGGAAGCAAAGCCTTTAGCTTACAACCTACACAAGGCATTAACTTAAAGTAACTCAGAAGTTCAGTGTAAAAGTGACAACTACTTGGTCAACTGACATGCCATGCCTACATATTTGCTCTAAGCAATGAAGCAAATATTATTTATGTGTTCTTTCAGTTATCCAAAATTGGACAATTTTAAACTTGCAGGAGATTGAGTTTTCTCAGTTACTCTGGCCGTATCAGTTCATCAATAAAACAAATAAAAATATTGTAATTGGGCAAGACCCTGCACCATCTCGCTTAATACAAGTCATCGTTTACTTTGCTGTTAAAATATTAAAAGTTTTACTTTGTTTTCGTGTAAAAACTTATTTTTTATGAGAATCATTCTATGGAACTAGCGCGGTCCAAATTTAGTAAAATTAATTTTTTTGGTAAAAGATCTGCCTACTTTTCACCTATTTTCATCACAAACTATCCAAAATTAGTCTGCTGCATAAAAAAATATCATAAAAAAATCATAAGAACACTTTGATAAGGTGTGGTCCAAAGAAGAGCCCTACGTGGTTCAACTTTGGTATATTTCTTTGTAAATCAAATGGCATTATCGTTGGCTAGTTTTCGTCACAAAATATCACAAGTTAGATCATTTTGCTTTACTTTTCATAAGATTGTGTCAGTTGGAAGGTCTTCACAATGGTGGTCCATCCGATTCAAATATTTTAAATTAAAAATGTTTTCGAAAGTTATATGACTTTTTCAAAATAAGTTTTTATATTGTGAGTGGTCGTAAAAACGATCCCGTCTAATCACATTCCGATTAGCTACGTTCGTACGTGAAAACATGTCAGCGCCCCATGTTTTGACAAAACATCTCCGAAATTGCGATGTTCAAGTTAAATACAGAAATACACGAACAGACTTCAGGCAGACAGACTGATAAGCGGACAGATAAATTTAAATCGATTCGATAAAATGATTCTAAATCGATTGTTATAATAAAAGGGGAGTGGGCCTATTTTGAGTTAATTATTAAGTGGGTGTCGCATACATGCATCTGCATAAACTTAATATACCCTGTATTATGCGGTGGTGTACGGTATAAAAAGAAATAGCTGAAGAGATTAAAAATATAGATAACTTGTAGAATTTCCGATTCGTGCTCTTGATATTGGAGACGAGAATTCACTCGCTGCCAATGATCATACAAACATTTAATATTATAAGACATTTATGAATCAATTATTCAATCAATCTACGTACAGATTATTCATTTAATCATTATTAATCATGTCTCAATAATTGTTTCTTAAGGGAAATTCCATAAAAAGACCGTATGAAACAGAAAGAAATTTCAGCGAAAAGTTGAAAACAAAATAAAAACTTCAGAAAAACACTTCAAATTAATAGCAAAAAAACGATGAACAAAACAAATGTGAAAGCTGCGAAAATACCTTAGGGCGAATCTCTTACAGTTACTAGATTAGGTTAATGTATAATAAAATATAAAAAGTATTAAGCCTCATAAGAAATATGTGTATAAGAATTTTGATCTACTGAAGGTCTCTTATATGTTTTAAACGATCTAATATAAGGAAATTCGCAGATCGTGCCAGTTAAACCGACAGAGACTTCCTTTCCATAAAAAATTTAGTTTATCCCTAATGAATTTTTTGCTTGTTTACAGACGAATTATCTACTTACTGTGGGTCGTAAGTTTTTAACAGTAACCTGGTATACGCTCTTACTTTTTAAAGATTCTCGGGGATCGTTTTCACCATCTCGTCGACCACTTATGGTGCAGGTTATATGCGGCCGTATGCAACACTCAGAAGGAATTGAGATAGACCCACCGGTTATTATCCTGCTCACACTTACTCAATCGATCTACGCTTGTCTCCTGACAAATGCCATCCGCCTGTCCGTCTGACATTTGGCCATCAATCTACAGGTCGGAATTTTCGAGATATTTTAATGAAATTTGGTGCACTGACTTGTTTTGATCCAAGTATGAACGCTATTCAAAATGGCTCAGACGCAATAATATCTTCGTCCACTCCACATATAACACCTTAGTTTGATAAAAAATTTCATAAGAAAAAATAATGCAATTTACAGAATTTCGGGAGAAACATTGCTATAAACTAACATTTCGGTATGTTAAGTTGGTGTGAAAACGCTGGAGCGGATGGATGAGCCTCCTGCCACAGAACCATCCGTACGAAAATTGAATCTTTATATACTAAAAAAGGGTCATTTTCAACATTTCTTGATGAAAACTCATTATACTCATAATAGTCATTTAACACAAAAATTAACCTCACCAAGTTTTGACCACGTAGGTCTATTTTTGGAAAGCCACCACATATAAGGTTTTCCATGAAAAATAAGCTTTTATATGGCGAAAATGTCCATTTTAAGAATAAGAGAATTCATTAATTTGACAAAAAGATTAACTGTATAAAATTTGGGTGAGGGAGGTCTGTCCTTGAGACATCTTCGCATACAAGAATTCTCATGAATTATAAACCCTTCTACTCAAATTGTTCCATAAAAGTAATTTGACATAGAAATTAACTGAAGTAAATTTAAATTAGGTGGATACATTTTTTGGACGCAATTCCATGTAAGGATCCGTAATAGCAATGTAGCATAAAAGTTCACCGTAGGGAATTTGGATTATGTAAGTCTGTTTATGGAGACTCCCATGAAAAACAAACCCTTCTTCGGCGACAAAGTCTAGTTAGTAGTTTTTATAACGGAAGTAACGGGGAAGTAATGAAATCTTTGACAAGTAATTTAAGTTCGCTAAATTTGGATTATGGTGGTATATGTTTTGAGCATCTGCTAATACAAACGCTTTTATTAAAAGCAGCTATGGCTTTCTGTGTATTATCACGAAAATCAATGATTGATTACGTTAGGCGAAGTGGTTTAAGGTATCTAGCTGTCGACCTTGCCTGACTACAGAGCTCTTGTTTTTAAATTTCATTTATGGTTAGTTCAACAACTTAACTAAAGTGGCTCAAAATAGCGACCAAAAGTCTAGGAAATCTGTGATCTGTGATTTCTATTTACTGTCGACATATTGGTGCTCTGCTGCTGCCTTTGAAGGGAGATGAATAAATGAAAAGGCAAACGCGATTTACTATATAGCTCGAGTGAATTAAGAATTGAGAATAATTTAGTTGATTACAAATGAAATGAAGGAGCGAACGTTGTTCTTGTTATCCGTTGTGGCGATGATGGCGGTGATGATATAAATATGTATATATATGAAAATGTGAGAAATTTTACTAGTGAATTGAAATGAAAGTTTTATTTTTTTGTTTGCAAAGAGTTTTTTAAAATACTGGCAACAATGACACCAATAACTTGGTGAAAATTGAAAAAAAACCAAAAAAATTCCTTTTAAAACATCAAAGGTGTGTCTCTGCAAAATAAAAGAGAGGAGAGAAAAAGAATTCATTAAATGTATAAATAATAAATAAAAAAATTAAATAAATATATAAGCTCAGCTAAGATGAAAGTCGTGACACAAATATGATTTTCTGAACAATGTGCAAGAAATTGAAATTAAAAAATTATTAAAATCAAAAAAAAAAAAAAAAAAAAAAAAAAAAAAAAGCCGCATACATCTAATGATTTATCGAATTGTGGATTAAACTTGAGCCAAGAAGCAAGAAGCAAACGTGATAAATAAAATGTAAGTCCTATTCATATATGATTTCCTTTTTTCATATTTTTTTTTAGAATTGCATTAAAACTATTTAAAGAAATTTAATCTTACTGTAGACACATACGTAAGATAAACAGTAATTTCCTCCAAGTGACAATAACAAAATGCAATATTAAATGGTAATTTTAAACTTTAATGATTTTTATGAATCACTTCTACACGCTTTCATTTCGACATGTATGTATATAAAACAAACACCATAGAATTGTATTGCATACGTCAGTTGATAAAACGAATATTTTTCTTTTGTTTTTGCTATCGCCTCTCATTTACTAAATGAAAGTACGTCGATAATGACCGGCTAATTAACTTTACTGTCGTTTTACAATCCAAAATGGAGTGTTCACAAGTTTCTTGAGTTGCTTGAGGCGAACAAGTTGTACATAATATTATCAAATAAGAATCAGTTAAAGAATCAGTTTCTCAAGAAAAGTTTCTAAAAAAAAAGTCAAAAGCAAAGTTATGCATTAGTTGCAGGATATTGTTACAAAAATGCCATATGTGACAATTTGAGTTTTCATGAGAACTAGTCGATTGTCTTGCAAACACAATTCTAAAGGAAGGGGAAAACCAAGTACATATTCATGGCGCATTACCGGCGACATGCAGCTGGCGCGGTAGATTTAGGTAAAAAAAGGGGTCGAAAAGTGAGCCGAAAGTGAGTCGTGAGTGAATTGCAATATTGTGACTGACAAGACCAGAACGAGAAATAAAGTCCCTATAAATTATTTGTAAATAGATCTCGTAATTTTGTAAATAAAACCTTATACTACTATCGTAAAGATCACAATTCGGTGGTACTGATTACACACACCCGCTCTTAACCCCTTAACCCCCGTCGCCCTTTTTTGTTTTTTTGATAAAACTAATCATGCGGCTTTGACAGGATGATCCGGCAAATTTGTTACCTAGCAAGACAATCGGATGAATGTGACCAATAAAGCAATGAGCCCGACGTCTTGTGCAACGCTAATTGGCAAAATGGTCGTAAACAACGTTCGCAAAGATTAGCCATTTGGAATGTCCCGAACATGCTTAAGCATGCTTGTAATGAAACTGCTGGTTAATTTTTATTGTTAATAAAATGAAAAACTTCACTTTTTTATATTGGTTTCACTCTCTCTCCGTAACTCGGCACATGATGTCTGCTGGCATTTACTTACGTTTGCAGCAGCGTATATCAATCCTTTTTTTTGTTTTGTTTTTCGTGGCAAGACTGTGATGTGAGCGACACTAGAGGCATAAATAAAGTTTGACACCGTGAATATTTCCAGATGCCGATACAAACTTAAACGTGTATGACGTGTGGCTTTTGAAATACATTGCAGATGCTGACAATAAGACTCATTAAGTTATATTTTTTCTTCTGGCCAACATAAGTGGCCTGTCTAGTCTTGATAAACATAAATCGCGGATTCAATCTAGCCATGTCTGTTTGTTTGTCTGTTCGCCACCAAAAATAACAATTATGACTTCGTAATTTGGTCTAGAACAACATCTTGGTCTGAAATGTTTTCTACTTCGGTGGTATCTGATTAAGTCCGGCTATCAGCAAAGTCGCTCGAAGGCTCAACCCATAATCGCCAAAACACATATGATATTCCATTGTTTCGAAATTCTGCTTTTAAAATTGGAGAGTTTTCAGGTTAGAGCTCTAAAGTCGATTTTCAATTTTCCCTAAACACAATCTTCGCATCAAATTCGAAAATCACCGCCAGCGCACTATAAAGTACGTTATTATGGCACTTATGAAAGTAACTTGAAAGTGCGGCCAAATTGTATAAGAACTTGATTCAAACTATTAGGGGTGCTGGTCGACATATTATCTGAACGATGTATTTAGAGAATGGGTTTTCGTTTTCGTACCTTGCAATCAAATATCTTATGAAGCTAATGACAGATATATGTACGTTCGGGCCAATCCACCGATGCATTTAGTATGAATTAGAAATAAGAATGGCTTCCTTGCGATATTGTATGAGATATAACGAGATATATCGTTTTCCGAAAGTGCATTAAACATTCCATCCTAACTTTCTAAATGATGATTTCTATTGGAATAATGATTTCGTCTGGTAAAAAAAGATGTTTTGTTCATTCATTTCATCTTAACTGCTCATAATTTTATGCGAATTAAATGCCATCGCGTCTCAATACACAATTTTTTCGCGATCTTTTTTATTTTCTTTGTTTTTCTACAAAAAAAGATTATAAGAGCGATGAGAGATCTCCTTTGAACCATGATCACTCAAAGCAAAGAATGCCAGATTGAATTTTATTAATATGGGAAATGGTTTTTATTAAGTGAAACTAAAGTAAAACTATATTGCAAAGAATTTTTTTTCTCCTCAGGATGCTCAATAATATTAGAAAGACTATAAGTATATATTGGAAAGAGTTTTTTTCAAATATTTAACAAAGTATTTTTATACCATTGCGAAGATAGATGTTTCAAATATTTTTAACGATGAGCCATTCTATCCTGAGCATCAAATGTGCACACATGTATGGGCTTGTCCTCCCCTATAGAACGTCTCCATTGTTATTCTTTCCCTGATTCGGATAACCACGTGCAATACGAAATTAAAAGACTTTGGATAAATTCCACTCATGCGCTCCATACAATCTCATACTGCTGGTTTCCCTCTCTCTCTCTCTCTTTCTCTCTCTCCAAATAACTGAAAAGAAGATATTGACAAAACATACGCCTTTCGCCTTTCTCTCCACCATAATCAATATTCGTCTAGTCCTGAATTTTTTCATAATACCATGACTACAGAGAAAAATAGACCCCAGTTTGAAGAGAAAGAATTACTGTTTTCGATCTCTTTTTTTTGTATATATCACTGAAGGGTGAAGGGTATATTCATTTTGTCAAAGGCTTTACAACGCCCAGAAAGAAGCTTCAAAACTAGTTTGTGTAATTTCTGTTGTAAACATTCTCCTGGCGGCAAAAATGAAGCTATCGACTTCAAATTTAACCGAATTTCCGAACTTCGAAAAACCGACCGAACTTCGGACTATCAAAATTTATGAAAAAAAAAACTAGAACACCGTAATAAGAAAGGAGCAGTGCTTTCTTTTGCGACTAGTTATCGGCCACACCGCGAGATATATGTCCCTAAGTGCAAAAATCAGTGCAGTGGTGCACTCATGATTACCAAAAAATTGTATAAATAAAACCAATGGTCTAGATATGGTTTATGGATCGTACAATTATCTACAAAGTTGCAACTATAAATATACAGTGCATGGTAGTTGTGTGAACTAAAAGAATCTTCGCTCTATGATGCGATCAAAGATAGTAGAAGCTATTAAAAGATTCGGCCAAAGTGGAATAAAACTTCTATTCTTTTAACATATCCACTTGCCTAAATGTTCGCATTTTTTATATAAATAAATGATAATAAGGGCTTCCACGGTATTTTCGTGGATCCGTTACATCAACTTTACCTTACTACTCAAATAGATATTTATAGGCTTCATAGCGCTAATAAAAGATCGAAGTGATGAAAGCCTTGCCTCTGCACGGTATTGTTAAAAACCACATTATGGATTATGATAAAATTTGAACATGAGCAAGTATAGGGTGGATTTGATTCCATGTAGAGACAGACTGAGATCATGCGACTTTTTTTTCTCGCAAAAGCGAATCAAAATATGACACAATGCGTTTCATTATTGTTCATAAAACTTCCGCATCCTAGCAAACTTGAGCCCTATAGGAACGATAAATAAACTCTGCAAAATTTAATATTTAGTGCGTAACATAATGGATGAGGTAAAGCGACGAAGTATTGAAGTAAAGCGACGAAAAGAAACGTATCCTCAATGGACAACTTCATGTACATCTACAACATAAAAGCAAAAAAGGTAAAAAAATAGTTTAGAGATACAATCTGCGAATCTCTTTTCGGAATTATTAAAGAACTTCCCTTCGTTTCGGCTTTTGATTCAGGAGAAATTTTGCACGAACTCTTACAGCACAATACGATAAAATACACATGCAGAGTTAGCCAGTTGTAAAAAAAGTCTTGATTTCGTAGAGAATGTTCTTTTTCGAGAATTTCCTCCAAAGCGTCGCAATATAAGCACGTACTGCTTTACTGCTTAGAAATCGTGACGCGTATTAAGGTTTTTGTATTTTATAAAACAAATAATATCGATATAAACTATAACTATGCAGTCGTGTATGTGTATACGAAACAATCGATATTCCAAGGCAAACTATTTTGAGATTCCATCTTCAATAAAGTGATGGAGAGATAGGGATAGTTTGCACCGAATAATCTTGCTATCGTTCTCGTAAAATGAACATTTTTCTCTTAGAGAGACTGTAATGCGTTTGAGCATTAGCATGTTTTTAGACAATTTGAGTGATTTGCCTAAGTTTTGGAGATTTTATCACAAGAATTGAGCGGCACAACAATTATGATTGAATTTTTTGTGGCATTTTTCTATTTTCTATTTCAGTTTATGCAAAATCGCTTAAAGCTTATGGCATCACCTACGAGAATTGAGACGTGCAAGTCCATGCCAGTATTTTTGATTGAAATGAAATCGTATTGACAAGAAAATCAAGATCTTAATCGAGTGAAAAATTTAAAGCAGTTCGCTATAATTTGTATTAGGAATGTATGAATGTATGTTTTCCTGTACCACCTATAAGTATTTAATGGTATTTCCTACGAATTATATCGTAGGAAAGTGCACACACAATTAATGTTCATGGATATTGACTAAATGACATGAATGCTAGACTAAATGTTGCATTGAAAACTAGGCAATTATTGCAAAGCAATTTTTAATTTAATGATAAAACTTTCAACCTCTACCCGCTGTTGATTCAAAGCAGGCAGAAAAACGTCTTGGAAAAAGTAAAGTCTTTTCGCTCTATACGAAAATTCAATTTGACGTAGGCGTGGTTGTCAAAACATTTTTATTGATAAACCTTAAAGTTATTTCATGAGTTCGAAAATTAAATTTCGGAACGAAGGCTTTAAGAACACTGAAGAAACGCAGATAAAACTTCCGGCAAACAAAAACATGAAATAATATTTATTTCTCTTTCTAAGTCTACTGTTGCTCCAGCTCCTCTTTGTTCGGTTATAAGTATGTAATAGGAATATTCAAACTATATATATGTCGTAAATTATATCTTTTAATACAGATCTGCAAATGACGTGGCCTTTGAAGCATACCTTGAGGCGTTACATTCGCAATGACATACATAACATATCCTCTAATGATGTACGTTTCAAAAAGCAACGAGTTTCTACATAAGCTGTGATTCTTACCTTTTCCGAATTGAAAAAACTAAAAAAAAAAAAAAAAAAAAAAAAAAAAAAAAGATTTCACACAAGTTAGCAAAACTATGCAACAAGGCAAACAACAAATAAAAACAAGACGTTTTGCATGCATATTTTAACCTCGTAGTCAACGAAAAAAACAAGAACCTGAAACACAAACAAAGATGCTCTACTCAGCTACGTGCACAAATGTTATGAATGAATGCTTATGTTGCAATGTAACTACTTGGTTGTTGTTATGGCAGGAAGGCAGACGAAAAACATAAAAATTCCAAAATCTAAACTCATAAATTACTTAGCAAGTGAATGGATGAATGAATGAATGAATGAATGAATGAATGAATACACATTGTTTGGCAATAGAATCGTACTATATCGTAAATTTCAAAACACAAAAAGAAAAAACTAATAATGAAAGCAAAAAAAGTCATGTTATCAAAAATGTTCAAATTCAGTATAATTATGGTTACAATATTTTACGTAACACTAATATTAAATGAAATGTGAAACGAGAAGCGTAGATATGTATACGTATGCGAAGGTAAGTGAAGAGACATGTGTACAAGAAGAAAGTTTTAATCAACATGGAACCAATCACAGATGTCTATAATTGAATGGTCGTATCATGTAATATTTTAGTCAATCAATCCATACAATTATTGAAATGATTCTCATAAATATTTTTATCAAATTTCAAATCAATATTTGCTATAGATTGACAATAGTTTTTTAAAATAAATTTAAATATTTATCCAATGAGTTTCCCATATGTCGGAATCAAATGCATCTTTAAAAGATTAACTTATTTCTGAATGTTACCAACGAATTGACAAACATAACATATCTCAACTGATCGCCACTGCAAATTTCTTATATTTCGTTTAAGTTTTTTTTTCGCTTTGTAAGCAAAAAAAAGTCAAGGTTTTCAAAAATTTTCAAATTTCATTTCAGATCGAGTCAAGCAATACGCCTGATGGATATTAAATGACTTAATGTCACCAATGAAACCGTATACCTATGCGCCGAAGAATATTAACTTTGCAATGGTGCACGTAACACTTAAAGCCCCTCCAGAAGATTGGAAACATACCTGAGTATATATGTCAAACTGTGCGGCAGCAGGCATTTATTGCTGCTTGGACAACTCCCTTCTGCGAAATGTAAGAATTTATTTTTGACACGCGGCGATTTGCAAAGGGAATATTAAGAGCCTTAGTTGCGCATCTTCTTCTTCTTCTCATTCTACTTACTCAGTCAAGCAACAACACATCAGTCGCTTAATCCTCGCGAAAAAGGCTCAGTGTGAACGCGAAGCCCCTCGCCTGAACGTTAAGGGGTTACGCCGCCGTATATTTTTTAAAAAATCAATTTTTTTTCTTATTGTCAATAAACAATCGCTTAAACAGCCAAGAATGCAATAATATAATTATATTTGGGCGTGCCAAAATATTTTGCGAACTTAATTATCTCGCCCAAGACGTTCAAGCATTGTCACTAAAATTTTTATTAAATAGATAAAATTGACATTAAAATCCTTCTGAGTTTTTCAAGAGGTATACTTTCTCATACGTAAATCAGAAGAATCTTATATATATATATATATATATATATAACAACGATGAATTTGAGTTCGAATCACTTTCGATTCAGGCTAGCAAGCTCCGAACTGTTCAGGATCGTAGATCTCTCAAGTCTAAATCATGTAATACTTTCATTTATAGTTGATAGTGTAGATAATGCCTATACGTTATATATTTTCCGTGGTCCGGAAACTTCTCACACTTTTTCACTATGAACTGAAATAATTTTTTTTTCATATAAGGGATATCGGTGCTGTTTTGGATAAGCTAAGTTTTTCTGCAATCTCACGAATCGTAATGTGTCGATCAACTTCAATCATAACACTTAGTTGGGCGTCATCAATGGTATTCGGCCTACCAGAACACGGTAAAGCTTTCACTGAAAATTTCCAGAACGAAATGTCGCAATCTACTTTGGGCCAGTGCTTTCTGCTTTCTGCTTTCTCTTTTAGCTTTCCTGAAATAAAGAAGTAAAATATATCTTTGATCACTTTGATCACTTTGATCTTCCACGTCGTACGTACTTACTTACGTCTTACTACTATAACACAACCGATCACTTTCAACGTTGTTTACAAAATAAACAGACCCCTACCCCCCTTAACTAAATGTATCTTTAAACTTATTCATCTGTTTAGCTGCCTGAAAGGGCTTAGTTGAAACTGTTGTCGGGAAAAACTGCTCGAAATTTCCGGACTACCTAATATTTTGGTGTAGGAAATTTTCAATTTTACTCGAAAGATTGAGTATGGACTTCGTTCAATCTTTACATTTTGCGCTTTGTATCCAATCTTTGTACCCAATCGTAAAGCACTTTACAGAATCAGTGGGGGCACAAAGCCGGAATTGAATTTTAAATCCACTTGGTGTTATTGTAAGTTTCAAAGTTTTCAAAAGTACTCTTGTATAAGTTTTGCAAAATATGTTCAAAATTATAATAAATTTCTAATGACTTCGAAAGTAACAGAAACAGTAAATTTCTACATATTTTCAAATATATAATATAATATATATATATATTAATGGGAATCACTAAAAATCTCGGTTGAGATATGCTCTGGATCCGTCGTTTGATGCACCTACAAACTGATTCATGGTTGTATTGGATCGGAAACACACAACAACAAAGATAGGATGAAGCGTACTTTTTTGGTGGATTCGTCCTTGGATAACGCTAATAAGACTATACAGACCCATTTATCCATATCGTTGCGAGCCATGCGTGTTACAATACAGAGCAGACAGGCCTCCAATCCCTATATGTGGGTGTAATGAATCATCGAACGGCTGTAGCTGCTGAACCCGTCCCTGGCTAGTGGTACGTTTAGAAAACCTATAGGAACTGCAATCCTTTTGAGTCGACGTATGAGTAGTTATTCGTTTCTCAACCGCCTAAATAGATGGCAAATTTCTTATTATCATATTTCAATTAGTCAGAGTGTGAGGAGAGAGACAATTTAATATTGCAAATATATAAATGACTTTTCATTTTCTTTGCAACATTTCATAACATGATTTTTAAATTTAAATATTTCAATATTATAAATGAAAGCGTCTAAAAAATAAGTAATAAATAGTTGAGACATGAATCGAAATTAACCAAACGTGCTGAAGTAGCCAAACTAGTTTTTGCTTAACTGAGACGTGCATGCAAGTATAGAAACTAGTATTTATTAACTGTTTTTAGAGTTTTTCTTTACATACATATTTTCTTTCGCATGCCTCAACCATTTGAAAGATAATGATAAGAAAAGGTACTTAAGTAAGTAAATAAAAAAGAAATGGTTTTGAAAATAAATTCGATCTCCCTTTGACCCTCTCTGAGAAAACAAACATTTCTCATAAATCACCTCTCACTGCATTTTAGCTGTTTTCCGCGTGAACAATGAAACTTTGAAATCACAACTACACTTGCAAGCACACCAAAGTATAGAAAAAAAAACCAAAGTAAATTAAAAAAATAATTAAACAATAGACACAAACAACATTGCAGCCATACAAGCGACAAAAGAATGCTTGGAATGTAACCAAATATTAAATCAAAACTCTTACCACTGCCACAGGGGTTAAAGATAACTTATGTTTAAGAAATTTTTTAGTTGTTTTTTTCGTTCGCCTATCTCAGGCAATTCTGATGGTCGTTATATATATATAGTTTGGATGCATCTTAAGCGCTTTGATTCACTGATAAGTCACGAAGTGGAGATTTTCTAAACTTCCCGCGATGATTCCAATATGCTAATTATGCATTAGCTTGCCCTGGAAAGCTCAAAACAAGAAATCGCATTAGTGCAACAGTAAATTGTGGGCAAATTTTCTCAGTTTAGATTTTTGATTCATATGTAAATTCTGTTCTCAACTCATTCGCCACATTTCGCCATTTATTAAATAAAATTAATGGAAAATATTGTCGTCCTGGGCCTAGGCAGAGAACTGGCGCTTACTCTTGTTAAAATGTGTACAAAATTTCTCCAACAATCGAATAAGACTCTCATCTATAAAATTTAAATTACTATATGTATCGTGTGTGCTTATAAAATAGCAATAATATCTCGTATCATAAATAAACGGATCTAGAAACAAGAGATAAAATGGAGAAAAGTTGTAAAAACGGTTTTGTTCATGTATGCTCACTTCCTTGTTTCTATACATAGATAGATACGTAGCTGCATATGTAGATCAACTGTTACATTCATTATACAAAACAAAACTCTAAAAAAAAAGAAAGTTATTTATCTGCTTACGTCTGTATGTCTGTATCCTCATGCCGCTGAGTATGCATCTCTTAATAAAGCCTCTGTTGTTCATCATTTAATGTATGTTTGCGTTGAAGATGTTTTCTTATTTTTAGTTTTCAATTTACTATTAAAGCGATTTTGATCTCCTTTCCCCGCGGTCGTTCTATTAAAAAATTCTTTTTCTCCTCTACTGGAATTCCCCACTCAGATGTATTTGGGTTTTTCTTTATTTTTTCTTAATTCATAGACGCGTACATATTTTTATGTGCATTTATGCTTAAGTGCATGTTGCATTATGAGGCCGTAGGCCTGCATCCATGCATCCGCGAATATGCTCTTATTATTATATAGCGTATATATACACCATATACATTATATTAATATATAGCGTATATTACGTATAAGCCATGATCGACGAATAGCAACACTACATGCGAGTTTAGACGAATTTTGAAAACCCACCATTCAAAATAAATGCGAGTAAATGACAATCGTTTTAAGTTTTATTAGATTAAGGTCCCCTTTTTATCAAACGTTTCTGATAAATTATGTGCAGCAAGTGCTTCCAAAAACACACTTTTTTTTATTTTATAACACTAAGAATATATATATAATAAGAAGAATAAGATAAGAATATATATATATTATATATAATTTTTAATACTAAGACTGCTATACACGTCGTGTGCATCTACAAGCACTCGCAACAATTTTCTTTTACTAATCTAGTCTATGAAAACTCCTCATATCACTTAATAGCGAAGGAGTTTATGTGTAAACTTAGATCGATTTCGAACTCGATTTGTGTAAATAAATGAAGAAAGCAAAGCTTAATTAGCATTACCATGTGTTTTTTTTTTTTTGAACGTTACAAATTGAATGATGAACTCGGTATATTTTCATGCATCTGTATGGAATATAGAGAATTCTTAATTGTTACCACAACATGTTTACTTATTAATTGTAAATTTTATGCAGAAAATACTTTAAAAATTGGACTATAAATATTTTCCCCATAAACTTTAATATCGATATCGTTCGCTCTCGTATTTTTTTTTTTTTTTTTTTCTCTCACACATCAAAGAAAGTATCTAAAAATTTTGCAAATGTTTGCAACATATAGAAAAGCATATAGGAAGCTCTTTCAAGGGTATATATGCAAATATATATTATATTATATGTAACGCAAAATTTCATGAAGCAGGTATGCCCCTGTCCGTCTGTCATCTGAAATGATGATTATGATATCAAAAATTTTTAAATTTCTTCTTTTATTCAAAATAAAGAACAAAAAATGTTTTGATCTCAAAATTCTTAAAATAAAAAAAAAATTTATATATATATAAATTTGTTAAATAAAAATTCCAGAAATTTATTGAGCTTATTAAGATTAATACCTATAGGCTATTGCCATCTACTTGGAAGCATATAAAAAATATGTTTAGAAATGTCCAATGTACGATCTTCGCTTTATTCCATAGACAAATATCGTATCAGAAAGTTGCAGAAGACTACACGCTCTATAGAGCAAAGCGTAGGAAGACGAGCAAGCGTGAGGGTGTCATAACCACTTAATGCTTCGAATTAAGGCGAGTCAATATATTTCTCAAAAGAAAAAAATATATATATATTTAAAAAAAAGATACTCCGCGATTTTCAAACATGCGCCAATGTCGACTTCAGATTTCTTGCCTTTAACTGGCCGTTGCAAAGGCGATAAAAGCTTTAACATATCCTCATTTTTATGATTGATTGTTTGATTACATGCAATGCAAAGTTTCTTTAGGTTTAATTTTTCCCACTACATTCATACGCCTTTATGGGAATTGGTACGTAAATACTCCTCAAATGTAGTATTTCCGCTTACAAGCTCCAATTAAAATATTATTCGAATAAAAAGAATTCAAATAATTCAAGAATTCAATTTATTCATTTGCCACACTCTGCTCATCATAAGAATGTTTTGTTGCTTCTCATGTTTTCCCAGTGTAACATAATTTTTCCTGCATGTCTAATGGACTTTTGGCCAAGTGTGATTTAAATATAAAATTTGATTTACCATTCGATACAAATTAGTAAAAGTTGGTCCAATTACAAGTAAAGTTGCAACTAAAACAAAAGTGAAAAATTGTATTTTATAAGAAGAAGATGTGCGCAGAAAAGTAATAGTTGTTCTTGCATGGGTTGCCATACGGCCGTATTCCTGCTTTAGAAAAACTTAAAAAACAACACATAGAACATCGGGAAAGTCGAAAATGAGGCTCGTCATTGAAGATAATTTGCTCATGAGAAGATTTCGGCCATGTTAAGCATTAAATTAGTCAACTCTTACGACTTGTACTGACAAGTCGTTAATTGCCTTTAATTTGTCGTCTAATTCGGTTTTTGTTCGCGTATCGCATATGCGATAAATAACAATTAATGTGTGGTATAAAGTATGTTTTCGACTTGTTTGCATTTAAGTACATTATTACACAATGGGTATGCTTTAAGATATATCATCCAATTAATCTTTCCAAAAGGCTATCAAATTTGCCAATTCCTGGTCCAGGAGAGCGACTACGCCGATCTAGGTAATTGAAAGTATATTTCTTAATAATTTTATGTTATCGAAATGGTGGACGTTTAAGAATGTTTTGAGCGTTTTTCAGCAAAAACGTACAAACTCGCCATTCGCGTGACTTCTTATTCGTTACAGTGCGGGTGATCTTGTTGCAGTCTACATAATATAGTGCAACGTAAAACTCTCTCTCATTTAGGTGCATCTATAATGTGTCATAAATTAGGTTCGCATATCATTTATATCTCTTTACAGAAACTTATCTACAGCAAATAGATGCGTATCATTTAACAACAATTCACTTTGCATCAGCAAAGGGAGCATTAACATATTTTTTCTCCAGAAAATGTATTTACAGAAAAAGTCGTGGCGAACGCTGGACATTATTTTCAATAAAATATCCTTTAATGTTTTTATACCCTGCACCATTTGTGATGAAAGGGTATGTTAAGTCCGTGCCAATGTATACAACACCCAGAAGGACTTGACGCAGACCCACCCTTTTATTATACCGATGGATTTAAAATCGTTTTTAGTCTCTCCAGGTATTTCTGCGCTCAACCTACATGTCGCAATTTTTGAAATATTTTGATGAATATTTTGACGTGTTTTGGCCCAAGAATAAGCGCTATTGGCTCGAATTGGATCATTTTTTCCACGACTTCCCATGTAACGCCTTATTTTGAATATTGTATCAAGCGAAGTCTAGGACGTATAATAGTGGCCCATGGCCCACATAGTGTCTTTAATTTTTTTTTAACCTTTAAACGTTAAACCTTGACACTTACAATATATTTCAGTGTTGTTAAGAAGGACTTTGTGTAAAGGGGCAGGTAAAAAAAATATTCCATTTGTCTCAAGAGAAATATTGCTATTGCAAAGAAGCTGTAACTCAGAAAGTCCCAAGCTCTGTGCCTAACTTTTAATTTTCAAGTAAAATTGCGCTCGCGAACATATTAAAGTAATTTACCCTTGTTTGTAATCATACCCTGTTTATGTAAATTTCAAACTTCACACTTCAAATTTCACGTCTCTCTCTAGCCAGAGACGTTCTGTGAAATGCAGCAAGTAAATGAGATGATATGATGAGTGTTGGTTTTTGAGAAAATCATTCTTTTTCTCGTAAAAGGGAGAGAGCCACCTTAACCTGTTGCAAGGGTCGATCGACGCTCCAATAATTGATTTAATTCTTACATCCAACTCTCTTAATCAAAGATGCTGGGACTTCTTTAGGACCAGAGACGCAGAACAACTTTGCGTAATCAATATAGAGAAGAAATGTAATTTAGAAGATTGCATATGGTATAGATAGTTGCTAATGACGCATATTAGCGAAACGGAAAAAACGATCACCTCACCTTGTCTGCTAAATCAAATTCTTCAACGAGCATAGCAGAAGACAAGCTGGCAAATCGAACTGAACTTTACACCAATCTCGACAGTCATTGTTTCCGAAAGATTCGTTCGAAGTAATAGAAATTTTGGAACTATTTTCACTGCAATATTTGGTAAGGCAAGTTAACTTTAGTTGGAAAAAAAGAGGTTTTGCTATTTTAACAGAAAATAAAGAATAAACGGAAATAAGTTTAAGATCACTTTCCAAACTTCTCTTAGAAACCCATAAGAACATTTCTTACTGCGCGTCACGCTAAAGGTCTTTATAAATATTAATTAAAATTAGTTAGAGCTACACAAGGAAAACGTATCTTAACGCTTATGCATATATGTCATGATTGTAACATTAGAAAGCAGAGCACAAACAGAAATCTGTATACATGTATATAACACTTTACTAAAGCTAATTAATAACTAAATACAGCACAATGCAGTGTAGTGCAGCGTAGCGTAATGTTTACGCTGTGTAATGTAATGCAATAGAATCAAGTGTTGATTGAAATAAAATACCAGTAGTAGTAAAGTTGCGAGTGTGGCATTCATGTGGTGAATGAAGCCGCAACACCAACAACAATAACAACAAAATAATAATCGTAATCATGGAAAAGCCAATGATCCGTGATCCGTTTCTTAAATGGGCTTCAAACTCCCTCCGGTTAAAAATGAGTAAAGAAGAAAAGAAGTAAAATAAAATAAAGTAAACAACACAAACTTGTGTCTTTGTGTGGTAATCATAAGCCATAAAAGAAAATAAATGAGAAATGATTTTCTTTCAGAGAGTTCAGGAAAGCAGTATAACTTCATACCGTCATTATTATGAAAATCATCATCACATCGTCATCGTTATTATCATCATCATCATCATCATCATCATCATCATCATCATCATCATATATCATGATCATCATCATCGTGTACGTATTTATAGGGAGCCTTTGATATTGTATATTGTGGAAAGCCAAAGCTAAGCATAACAACGGGTTTTGCTTGCTTTCCTTCTTATGGAGCTGGATACTTAACATTCGTTCGGTGTCCGATGAATTGTTGTGTTTGGTGCTAAGCGCACTGTTTTATTTTGTTTTGCTTTATGTGTTTGAGCTACATTTGCACAACTATTGAGATGTGTTATGGTGCTCTTGGAATTTTTTCAGTTTTCTTTCAGACGTTCCGTAAATGAGACGCGTATTTACCAGCACACGCTTATTATACTAAAAAGCAAAAATATGGCCATAATAGTCAGTGGCTAGAGCGGCTGATGTTTCTATAAATATAAAATAATGTTACCAAGCATATTAATCCATGCAAGCATGAATTTAAACAAAAAAGATTTAAAAAAACATCTCATCGTTTAAAGCCAAGAGCTTTAATTTAAATGATAAAATTGAATTACAACAAAGGCGTGCGTTTGAAAAGCAAGAACAACAACAACAACAACAACAACAGCAACGAGAATTAGTAACAATAAAGAAAAAAAGTTAAGATATACGCCCGTTAAGTGCGTACGCACGGTATCTTCTTTATGGCTTTCTTTACTGAAGTAGCATTTTCGTCCATGAAAAACAAAAAAAGAAAAAAAAATATGAACAAAAAAGAATACTCTGCCATATAATGTCAATTGGTTTGTGAACACGAAATGCTTTTTTTGTGATATGCAAGTGTATGTGTTTATTTATTTGTGTTTGTACGTGCTTTTAACTTGTTTTAAGAAAATTTCTCCGACAACCGTCATTAGAGAAAAAGCATAAATTTTGAACTACAAAGGTATATTTATAAGCAGCACAAACGTATTATTATTATTGGCATCGGGAGTAGAAGCAACAGCAACAGCAACAGCAACAGCAACATCAACAGAAACAGCAATAGCAACGCCAACGGCAACGACAACCGCAACATCAACAACTTTATCATCACCATTTTCACCATTCAACGCTAATCTAGAAAAGAAGTTCAACTTCTTTTCTTCATTTTTAGTTGGGATTCTTATGGGTTGGGAATCTTATGGTAAATGATGGCTAAATTCAGACCAATAAATTTAAAAATAATTAAACTCATTTAATTTATCTTCATTTTCAATTAAAGTAAAAAATTCTATTTTGTCATATCCATAATCCTGCATAAATCGTATCTCAGAATGTATTGAGCTTCCCCAATAGCTTACTTACTTATTGGTAAATATTGAGTCGAACATAGACGTTTAACCATTTATTTTAAATGAAACTGTTTCCGCAGATTCTCTGTGGTTTGTAAGTACGAAAAATTACGATTTATATACGATTCACTATTGAAAAAGATACAGAGACCGAGTACATCTGCATCCTGTCAACAATAGGCTTAGTATTATGGAAATAGTAGTAGTGTTATTTTCAAAGCACTATGCAACACAAAGAGGTTCTATTTCAAAATAATAAAAGCGAAAGATTACGGGTCAAATTGATTTGACCAGTATTGAAAATGACTTCACTTAACTTCACTAAATTCACTCACTCGTAGTGAAATGCTTCCGAAATGATTGATTGATGAGTATAAATACCCTAAAGGGAATGATACTTTTTTAGTTCTCCATTAACGCAATCGCTTTCAAGTATCGGAAACATTTAATTTTTCAAATCGATAGCAAATGTAGCCAATCAAAATAATACCATGCTTTTGAAAACCATATTTACCAAATCGATAAATTCGTATCATTATCAACACTTCTCCGCATCCTTCGTCACATAATGCTTTCTCACATCGCATAATGCTTTGCCTTGAAACATTGTCGCAAGTTTTAGCACTTCTCGATAAAAATCAATGAAAAATAGCATATTAAAGATTTGAATGAACTTTCTGAACCTCTGTACGATCAATAGATTTTTAAAAGAAATAAGGCCTTATATAACGATGGTGGCGCAGTTTTGTTTGTTGTCATATTTTGTAACGAAATTGGGTTGAATTTATATATATATTTATTGTGGTAACTTTGAACTATATAGGTCTATTTAACGGTCTTTTTCACTTGAAAGGGCTTTCACGGAATATAATCTTGATGCGGCAATAAAATGTAGTATAAGATGGTTTATGAGAAAGGTACATGAACGACGGTGTACTACCCAGTGGTGTAAGGTGTGTAATAGTAGGGTCTTGCTTAACTGTAACGTTCTCGTTCGCCTTTACTGAAGTTTTAAAAGTGTCACGTAAATATTTGTAGCAAGTAGGTTACACTTTTTTATCTAGTACGTGCGTTCTTTACAGCTTTTTGCGTTCACTTTCGAAGTTTATCTTCGAACATGAACTAAGAGCGTGTATTTGGAAGGTTTTTCATCTCTTTATATTTCAAGTAGTGCGACCATGAGCGTTTTTATAGTTCAGGACAGAGAGACGACACCTCATATTCAGCCGTTCAAACTTTTTAGGTGCATTGAGAGGGGCCTTTAAAGTTTATATCCGAATATAATCTACAGAATAACTATTCTAATATATACTCGCTTCATTTTGTGACACTGAATATAAAACATTGCCATTTTTTCTACTGTGCACCACTTTTGGTACACGAGTACATTAATATTTGTGGATGTTTTTAACATCCACAAGGTCTTAAGATAGACCCATCTTTTATTATACCGATCGATTTAGAAAGTGGTCCTGAATCGATCCAATCTTCAATATATATATGTATATATATATATATATATATGTATACATATATATATATATATATTATATGTATAAATATATTTAATAACAGCATAATAGCATTTTTTCTCTTTTTCTTTTGCAACAAAAACTGATTTTTCTACTTATTTATCTTTTCCTTAAGCACTCTACAGAGGTTAATCGTTTTTATTGATGTATGTATGTAAGTCTTTACAGAATTTATATATATATATATCTGTGTAATATTAAATATATAAAGAATGATTTATGCGTATAAATGTAGGAAAAGTGCATTACGTGCCGTCTCGCATTTAAACCACTTAAGAATACGACAACAATAATAAATAAAATCCAGAACAAGCATTAGCAAGTAGGCATTGTTAAGTGAAATGAACTCGCGAATGACATTACACTTTCAACCATCTCTCAGTTCAATCATAATTCAGTTGTTACTGATAGGGCCACAGTAGTTGGATAGCCATTGAGGCTAACTGATTGACTGCTAAGGGCACGAAACTGTTAAAACCTGAAAACGAAAACAAAATACACAAAAGTCAAGTTAATTTGCTTTAGCGACAAAACTGGTTACTATGGTTAAAGAAAATTTTTTAACCAAACAATTGCACAACTTTTTAATGAAAACAAAGAAATAGTTGCATAGAGAATAGATATCGACAACTTTTGCACGGAACCAATACTCAGGTGAACGAATTTTAGTTATTCATAATTCTTAGCACACTTTACGCACAACGTGATGTAAAAAAAGAACAACCCCCCCCCCCCCCCTCGCCCCACCCCTCCAAAAAAACAAAAATGTATTCAATGCTTATACTCATACTAATAAGCGGAAATTGTGATACCTTTTATAAAACTTCCCTGTCGTAAAATAAAAATTCATTGAAAATGTATTTTAATAAATGCGTTTCTCATTGAAAATAATTAATCAAATTGAATGAAAATAAAAGAAGAAATAAAACTAAGATTCAAAATAAAAATAAAAAATATAAAACAATGAGAGGAATTGTATGATAGCTTTATAAAATAGTCCATCATGTCGATGGCCGAGTGTTAGAGTGTTCGCGATGTAATTTTCAAGTGTCCGCCCCTTCAATCATTGGAATCATTTAATTAGCAAAGACACTTACCATCTCCCTTAACCGACCTCTGCGAACGTTCTAACAGCAGAGAACCTTTAATTAGTTAGGATTTGGTTTACATGGTTCAACTTGGAAGCCTCCTCTATCCAAATTACGAAATGCAAAATATTTTGGTGCACACCTCATGAACCTACATATATAAAAGTACCTCTCAAACAACCTAAACAAACCTAAGTTCGGCTTGACAGAATTATGTTTAGCAAATTTTCGAAATTTGGTATGCTAGCATACCGAAATTTGGTGGCTATGGAAGCCACCATTATTTTAATTAAAAAATACGTAATTGAAATGAGTTTACTACTCAAAATTACTGAGTGAATTTTGACTTCAATTTCGAAAGAAAATTTTTATCTTCACACCATTTTATTGCTATTTGGACAGAAGCGAAAAAAAATATTGAAATAGAGTGTCGTCGATTCGACACATACTTCAAAGTCTTAGAGGAAGAGCGCATAAAAATTTATTGTCGTTCAAACAACGAACAGCTTTTCAATAAAAATGACAAAGTCTCCACTATTATTATTTAGTTCCAATTGGTCCGTCGAACGATTGCTCTTGGTAAAAAGTTTTTAATCGGTTTGTTTACTTAATAACATTCGGCGACTTGTAAAGCCTTATACAGGAGCTAATGAAGATGTCTGTATGTCATTTTTAAAAATTGATGTCCGATTTCAGCCATCTGGCCAATTTTTAGCGTAGTTCTCCGGCAACTTAACCATTGCATGGCCAACCGCAACACAATTAAATTATTGCATAGGAAGTTCAACGAGGGGCGACCTCAATGAGATTTATATCCCATAAGGATGAACAACTTTGCAATAATAAAAATGAGGATAATATGATATTCTTTATAACACTTGCGCTGATATCGTCCCTGACTTTTACAAATAACTGATATTCACAAGATTTTGGATGCTGAACGTTCAACGTAGGCGAATATACAATAGAACTTGTCAAATAAAAATGTTATCAGAGACAGTACAAAACACTAATAGAACTTTGGTCTAAGTCTTCTCAACGCAGCCGCGTATTGTATGGTTTCAGCTTGATTGTCTTTTATTTTGTCAGTTTAAGTTATGACCCGATCCATATGATTTTCAATAGTGTTGAACCTTGGGCCAAAACAAATTTCGTCCAAACATCTCAAACATGGCGGCCAGGGTGAACAGGGTTAAACACAAGAAAACAAGACGGGCAGACGAACAGACAAGCTTAAATCGATTCAGAAGATGCGTCTTACTAAAGTTCTTCTGGGTGTTGTATATATCCGCACCACAAGGTGTGGTAAGGATATAAAATTTTTAATAAATATTTTATCAAGACTATTGAAATTACTAATGGATTCATCATCGAATCAAACAGATTACGGCTGACTAGCCAGGCTAAATTAATTTGGGCACTATATGCGTGCTCGGAGTGTAATAATAAATAATATTTTACGTCAAATAGCTAGAAATTCCTTTACAACTATTGTGAAGACAATGGATCTTTAAAGAATAAAAAATAAAAATGTATTTAAAAAAAATACAAAAAGGCTTGTATACGCAAATATTCTCTGATAGACGATAACACTGATATATATATTAAACGATGAATGTGCGCTATTGTCATTCGATTTCGTACATTTGCACTTTTATATAAATTCTCTATAACGATACTCGACAACCGATTACAAATCCTTATCAAGGTATTCGGCTTTGCACGTTCACGTTTTCAGCTGTTTTCGTATTCATGCCAACAGACTTTGTGCGTTTATTTTCATTGCCTTCAATTGCAACAATAGAAATAACAAAACGTTTTTGTTTTATTTTGATATTAAGGTTATTTTACGAACCACTTATTGTTTCCCTCTTTAAGTTGATTATTGACATTTTTAGGGTTTCACCGTAAAAAATAAAATTAAGCAAAAAAAAAAAAAAAAACAAACACAAGAAGAACAAGTCAATGGTTCGATTTATGCCTAAGCATTATTGTCTCAAATTAACACAATTTTCCAGAATGTTAATGCAATGAATGCCTGCAATGAAAATATGTTGACCTGAAATTGGAGAATTGTGTTTTCTCTTTCTTTATATCCATCACCGAAGGATGAAAATTATAACCATTTTGTGAAAACGTTTGCCCCCAGAGACCTTACATACTTGACCAGCATCATATTTTGAATCTATTTAGGCATATCTGCCTGTCCGTTTGTTCTATGTTTGTTGTAAATATTCCCCCAGCAGCACAAGTGGAGGTATCGATAGACACATTGGGAGTTCTTGCACGCAGATTGATATTGAGTATGGGCCAAATCGGTTGAAGGACACGTCTACAGTACCACGTAAACTGAAAACACGTCTGTTTGTCAAAAGGAATAAAAAATTGGTTTTTTGTTCACCACTCGTAAGCTACACCAGATAAATCTAGAAAAATTTCAACGTATATTTTATGGGCTGTAGCATCTGTACAAAAAGGTGAAAATTAGACCACACCTACCCTTTATTACAGTGTATAAAAATTTAATTTTATTTTCAATATCTTTATAATGTGGAGAAGCAAGCCTCAAAAACCCCTTGGTCAGTTTCAAATTTCGAACGCACCTGAGCCTGGTCGTCTGCCCAACTGCGTAGTGTCTGTGGTAAGCATTCTCCCGTTCGCAAAAATGAAAATGTCACCTACAAAATCGCAAAGGAATTTGAAAATGACGCAAGTGGATCAAAAGACACGCCTATGAAAAAGAAACTTTTGGTCGTTGCTCATAAACTACAACATGATGTAAATTTCCACGAAGTTATTCTACAAAAGTAGAAAAAATCACCCACTCTCAACCAATATTGCGTATAAAAGATGCGTTCCCAACCGAATACAATTTTCTTACTTGTTTTTTAATATCCTTATAACGATCAGCAGCAAACTGTAAAAAGCCCATAAAGTATATAAATTCTAGGTCAGCTTCTAATTCGGATTGCACCAAAGCATGCCCGACTGTTCGTCTGTCCATGCGTCTATCTGTCCAACCGTGTAGTTTCTGCGGCAAACATCCTCTCGTTTGCAAAACTAAAGATGCCGCCTACAAATTTGCAAAACCGGTCAAAGGACACGCGTACAATGCCCATACATCTATATAACGAAACCTGTGAACACCCTTGCTTTCCGTGCTTCGTGCTTCGTGCTTCGTGCTTCGTGCTTCTTACTCATAAAGTAACATATATCATATAAACTTTCACTTTTGTTCTAAATATGGAAAAAATCATCCGCGCCCACTCAATATTATAGAGTATGAAGATTTAGTTCTTTTCTGACGGCGGTGGGTGTAAAAAATTCGGTTATGATCGAATACAATTTCCTTAGTAGTTTCTTTTAATTTTAACTTTAAAAGGACAATTAGTAAAATTGCTTGTTGTATGAATGTATGTATTATTCCTTTTCACTTACGAGTAAACTAAACAACAAACGTAAGCCTTAAAGGGAATCTTTATGAAAAGGTGAATACCTTTCTCAAGCGTTGTTGGGAACAAACAATAATTGATGTCATTACGTGACCTTTCATAATAAACCATAAGATATCACCGTTATGTTTTATCTACGGTTTATGTTCTTTTTTGTAACTTTATGAATTATTTTCCACAAAAAAGAACGTTTTGTTTTGTGATAGTTAACCAAAAAAGAAAAGCGACTGCAAAAATAAACAAAAAGCAATGAAACGAATATCCATCCAACCTACCAACGAAAATACTTCGTAGCTATAAAGATTAAAGCAAAACTTGGTTTTATAATTTTGGTTTTTTTTTCTTTTTTTTTGTAAACAATTCAATGCCAACACGTGGTCTGTGCCAGGTTTTCCTCGTTCGGTATAAACTGAGGTAGATGATTGAATGTGCATGTTCATGTCTGGCACTTTTGGCTCTAAAGTACGTAAACATTATGCAAGGTGAAAATATCTCATATACATATAGACGTGGTCAAACAGACAAACACACACACACACACACATGTGTGTATCTATACATATATTTATGTATATATGTATGTATATATATGCATATATAGGAACAATTCTTATTAAAATGAAAACCAGCAAAAGCATCAAAAATGTCCGTCCCTATGTGCGATGCTACCTTTATTAAATTTTATACAATATTTAAACACTCGCTAACTATTTAATACCTACCTATACTTGAATAGATGCTTGTAGGCAGGCACACAATTATTGAGGAATTTTTTGTAAATGAAACGTTCGTTAAGCTCACGTATAAGACAACTAACTAACTGTTCGTATTGAAATTATTGGCTCTCAACCATGAATTTACATTATGAAATATATATTTGTTGTAATTGCAATGTAAAATGTTGTTTACTTTATATATGTATGCATATATAAATTATGCATTATTATATTATTATCACACATACCGCAACCAAACTCTTACATATATGGTATACATTCAACAGGTTCGTTGTAAAGGTATTGTATTGTATTATATTTTTGACTCTTTTATTTTAAAAATTAGCTTAATTTCTTAATAATGACAATAAAATAATGAAAATAAAAATTAGTAACATAAACGTAATATATGCAAACTAATAAAAATATACGCAAAGCGTATGCAAGGCGTATATAGAGCGTATGCAGGGCGCAATCAAGGCGCATATGCAAGGCTTAACCAAAGTGTATGCAAGGCGTGGCAATGCATAGTATTTAATTGTTTGTCGTGAGCAACTATAATATTTTTACTTGCTTGTTTATAAAGCCCTTTCTTGGGAGACACACCTAACCATGAAACACCCTCCACCAATTCGTTTAATACCGTTATTTATATAACGACTTTTCAAAATAACGCGTTGTATGGGAAGCGACTGAAAAAGTGCTCCGATCCGAACAATTTCTAATAGCGCCCGTCCTTTTTGCTCAAGCCAAAAATTACGTCCCGCGGGCTGAATACAAGAATACGTAGACAGATATCAGATGAATAGACAGACAGGCAGAGAAGCAGAGGAGCTTCGATTAGATCGATTAAGAAAGGGATTCTGAGATTGATTGTGAATCGATTAGTATAATCAAAGTTGAATCTATCTCACGTCTTTCTGGATTTTACATATATTCACACAAACTTAATATGCCCTTGTACCACAAGTGATGCAGGATATAAAGAGTATCCGTTTTTAGTCGAAAATTGCACTTTCTCACCCAAACACTAGTTGTAAGAATGTAAATTAAATGATTTTTCTTTATTTCAAAGTTACACCAGCCCCGAGCCGCAGAGCCGCAGAGCCGCTTAAATTGATAATGCCTCGCGATACTGGAACCGGTTTTGCCAAAATAATTTTTTCTATTACTTAAAGCCTCATGAAATATTATTTTTTCTATTATTTTTCCTTCCAATCATAAAAAATTTTCGAAAAAACTCTTTTCTTTTTGACTGTTAGAAGTGCTCTATCCTTTAAAATAATCCATATAAGGAAGATATGTAGTTAAAAAGCAAAGTATTTATCGAAAACTTTACTTTTAATGAATTAAGTTGACAATCGCTGCAATAACTTAAAAGAAAGGATCAAAGGCAAGATAATAGAATAATAATATTTTTCATTCTCTTTCCTTTTTTACCGCGCCACTTTTACCCCATCTGTTAAAGGTAGAATTTGCACGTTTCAAACTTTGCGAGTTGCGAAATTGCAAAGAGAAAGGCAAGAAAATTGGAATAAAAAATCATCACCCAGAACCTTTAATTCCTTAATAGAAGCAAATCGGTCAATGGTCGTCTCGATGAAACTACGCTAACGGACTTTTGAGTGGAAATTTCCGGTGGATTAAAAAAGTTCGAAATCGCCAGGCAGAAGACAACTGACTGCAGCTTTCTAGCGAGGTTCTTTTGATATAGGCCCTCTTCTCGGAGAGCTTAGGGAAAAGTCCAAGATTTCAAAGGAGGAATTTCTTTCACTTTAGAAGGTTTCAATCATTCACTAAGACAAGAAAAACAATTTTTGAAAAATTTATAAAAACCTTACTTTTTAATTGTTCTTAATATTGAAATCAAACAAGCTTTTCAAACAGTTGAAATACATGCACAGTGCATTCTAAAGTAAGGAGTGGTTTTTCATAATAGTAACAATAATTTAATGACACAATCTACTCAGGGCGATTCCTCAAGAAGACTATATTTCGGGTTCTGCACGTCCGACGGCAATACCTCGATACAATGTGAGTGATAGATGTCTCCTCCCAACTCAGGCAGCCTTCTGCGATCTGAGCGGGCTGGGTGCTATTAGGTTCTAGTATTGTGAGCAAGATCTCTTTGTACTTTAGCATGCAAAAGTTGGATTTTATTTTGCAAACTAAAAACGAACAAAAAGCTGCGTTGGGTGGGTTTTTGTGGTCTTCTAGACTGTAAACGGTCATGGGCGTATATCACATGAAATTTCAAACTAACATCAACGAAATTATTGTTCATTTAAACGGTTGTTTTTTTTTTTTGCAATTTTGAGCAGCTCCTACCAAGATATGAAAATATATTTTAACTGAATAAAATTCAAGAAAATTTTAGGAAGGAATACAGTCTCCAAATATGTATTTTTGGCTGTTGCAAAGCGAATTAATTACTTTCCGTGCCGGCTAAGAAAATAGTCCAGAATAAGAATAGATATATGTCTTAAAGAGGTTATAGTTTTCGCAGTTATATAACAGATGATTGCATGTATCGCGTTTTCATTGCTTCGCAAAAAAAAATTTTTCTGAGGCGTATTGTGACTGGCAATAAAAAGTTGGTCTACTACGGGCTACGTACTCCCAAGCGCAAGAAGTCAGGAGTTAGTCCAGGCCAAGGCATAAGTTTCTACCGTGCATATGGTGGGGGCAGCAAGCTATAGTAGGTAGATAGCTGTAGGTGTTACAGCAGATGTCTATCGACGTCAATTGAATAAATTGAACAATGCAAAAAAGATCAGCAATAGCGGCTAACAGATGCAAAGTCATACTCTTTCATGACAATGCTTGGCCACACATTGCAAAAGTTGTCAAGGATATCTTGTTGCAGCTCGAATGAGAAATGCTGCCGCTCCCAGTGTAGTCATCAGACATCGAGCTTTCTGAACACCACATGTTCAAATCGATTCAGTCGTGGCTTCAGTCAATTCAGTATGGCTTGGCTGGCCCGTGATTTCCAAATGCTGAAGAAGAGCAAATCGTTCTTTCGACACGGCATGATCTAAATTCACGCACGCACCTAATATATAAGGTGTGTGAATGAATTCTATCCGTTCTTTGACAAAATTCAACTTTGTTTAAAATATACTTTCTACAAAGTCCGTGGTCTATTGCTACCTATCGGGTACTTTGCGGACGCTCTCACTAGAAACTTCAATGCTGATCTGTTAAATATGGCTGAGTCACCATTAATCAGAAGAAGACAGGCATGGAAAATAATCCGTAACAGGGAAAGTTCCCGGCCGAAGTTGAAGACCACTTCTTGAATTGCTTTTTCTGGAGACACCTAATATATATATTAACCACAGCACTATTTTGGAGAGTTCTTGCTCACTATATTAATATTTTATTCTAGGCTTTGGAATTGTGCAAATTAGGCAGAAAATGGGCGTACGTATACAAATACCACTCATCTAGGCAATCCACTTTCACAAAATACTACAAAACACTTTACTTTCCACAATTTTAAAGAGAATGTACCTATTTCCCTGTCCAGGTGACAAAGCTACTAAGGTAATATAAAAGCCTCCAAATTCGTACTGCAAGTTGACGTGCGATTTCGAAAAGTAATTTTAAACAATGTCGTCACATGTAAAAACGTTTTCTGGGATTCGTACAAGCAGTCTGTAGTATAGAACCAAAACACCTCGCATCTAGTTTTCTGTCCATCTATATAAGCCAATGGGCAATAAATTGAATTGAATGTTCTTAGTTCATGTTGTAGTAAAGACGGCCACTTTGATCGATCCGTCTTATTTTCAATACTAATCTGCATAGGAGAATTTCCAATACTTTTGCCAAATTTGAGGACAATATCTTCATAGTCGCGGTCAAGAGGATGCTTATCACAGACATTACACGCACTTACATAGGGGCGGACACACATGTCTAGATCAAAATCTAAAAGTTAAAGCTGATCAAGAACAATCCTATTTCATAGGGCGTCTTCTGAGTGCTGCAAACCTTTTGACCCCCTTTGTTGGTGAGTACTAAAAAACTAGAGTGACGCTAGAAAATATATTTATGCTCAATCAGTCTTGTAAAGTATTGGAAAGTATTACCATAAAAGCTTTCAAATGTTCTTGAATTAAATTTCTTTTCTTAAGTTTTAGAATTTCCGTTAATCACATAAAAGTCATTAGAAATTTTTGTATTATAGAAACGACTTTTTGATCAACCCGTGATCCCGTGCTTGCAAATTGATGTAGTAAAAGTTTATCTGTCAAAAGTTCCAGAATCAGTTTAAAACGAACGCAACATTCTTGCCTTTTTGTTTTTAATTTTTATTTAAAAAAATATTTAAAATAATATTTTGTAAAAAACTTTCACTTATTTTTACTTACTTTCTTCAATTAAAGGTCTCCGAAAAGTTGCCAAAACGTACATCAGGGGCGGAGTGACCCCGTTGCGTTTATGAAACGCATTAACAAGTCTAACTATGCCAACTGCGAAATTATCATCGCTGTTACTACGAAAGAAGAACGTGATCTGTTAACGAATCCACATTTAAGTGACAACAATAAAAATATTATACAGAATGCATACCACAGTAATATCAACAGAAGCCATGACGGTTGTCGCTATAACGGAATTGCTCGACACGGCTATGCCGACATCTGAAGATAAACAAGTAAAAAAAAACGTAAAGACTTTTACTACAAATACAAACGCAACGACACCTGCTACGAAAGCGAAAACTATATTAAATTGGTTAAAAAATAATACAACAACAAACGTAACAAAAAGCGTTGATAACTCCGTTACCATTACTGCAACACCAACAGCAAATAATCATAATCGATTTGACACGTTAGAAAAGCAACAAAAACAAGAAAGTAATTTAAGTGATGAGTGTACGTGCTTAACATTAAAAACGTTAAATAACACTCTTGCCAACAACAACAACAACAACAACAACAATAACAATAACAATGATAATAGCAATAACAAAAACAACAAATCGTTAACATCGTTTTTAAATTATAGCGCAGACGAAGCTTTCCGCGATTTTCGTGGTGTGCAAACATTACGGCGCTTGTGGAATAAACGCATCACTGCAAATAAAGAATCATCGTCAGCTTTACGCATCAAAGCGGGAAAAGACAGCGATCATAATTTCACGAAATCTGTTAATTGTTTAACGAACACTGCTAACGCAGGAAAACCGCCACCAGTGTCATCACCAAAAGAAAAGTTAACGTGCGGTTTAAGCACTGGCGCGCATAGAAAACGAGCGCAAAGCTTACACGATTGTTCGCTTTTGGATTCCCGAGAGTCTATAGAACATAGTCTGTTAACTGATTTAGAATTTCAAATCCATTTAGAGAAGGATAACTTCTACAAGTACAAGACAGCTGAACAGGCCACTAAATTAAGGGAATTGTCTGAGAATACGAAGCCGCGGCGCAAATCGAGCGTTGGTATTGTTACAAACGAAGGTGTTTTCTATCCCAGCACTAAACAAGAATATCTATCAAGTTTGCAAAAGCACGGCAGTTGTGCAAAAACTTCAATTGCAATCAGTCAGTCAACCATGGCGATAAGAGATTGCAATCGCGATAATGCGAACATCTGTTTCGACGATAACGTCAATCTTATCGTACTGAGTGCGGCCAGAAAAAACGAGCGAGACAAGGTTGGCAGCAATAAAATGAAGCAAACGTCAACAACAACAACGCAATTGCCAACGACAGAGGGCCAAAATGATACGGTCAGCAATTACTCACCAACTACAAGCACATTGGAAATTATAAACTCAACAGCACGCGTTAGTCAATGTCGAGTTACCAACAAAGAATCAGCAAAAGCGTTATGTGCGGTAAGCAATTGTCGAGATTCAAATTCATTGCCTGCCGCTTCTCCAGTATCGCGCTCTAACACAAAACGTTCGTCGTCAGTCGCAACGCGTAAATATAGTTTTAGAACTCATTCCCGTTCCTATCATCACAATACATCTCGTAAAATGTACCCTTCCAAGGATATCATACCTTCCTCAATCTCCAATCAATTTAGTTTGGTCGCAAAACTAACGCAACAATTTAACGAAATCATACAAAAAGATCGTACATTGCTAACAGAAGTTAAACGTAAGAACGGTATCTTAATGACCCGCGGCGGCCACGTCTATAAAGTGGTAGAATCACCTGCACTTACCGGTAAAACATCTTCACCTAATATTAGTTGCTCGAGTTCGCGATCTCGTGACAAATCGCTTGAGCGCGTAAATAGCAAATCTTCTACTGTTCAGAAAACTATTAAAAAATTTGAAAACGGCCGAGTTTCCAATGCAGATAACACTAACACTAAGCCTAAAGTTCCCACCAAAAGTTTACAAGTACTCAAGAAGAGCAACGAGATTGTTTTAAGCAAACGAGGGGCAGTAACACATCGCATGCCTGTTACTAGGACTCTATTATTATCAAAAGAACCTGAAACAAAAATAGATGCGAGAAATACTTCACCACTTGAAATAGTGAAAGAAGAAGCCAAAGTTCTGCTAGAAAATTACGGGCAGACATCCGACGTTAAGGGCGAAGTAAACGAATTAATCAGCGAAAAGACGGAGGATATGGTTAATCAAAACCATAACGTCCGATATATTTATATTGATGATGATAATGAAAGAAACCGAAAACAAGATAAATATGATAACGTTTTGAAAGCAGATAAAGAAGATGAACAATGTGAAGAAGAATATACTTTACATAGAGAGAGAGAGGGAAAGCAAGTTCAAAAAGAGCTACTTTACGAATTAACACGAACGTCATCAGTTGGTGATAGTAAGATAAAAAACGAAATCGAAATCGAATGGAATCTTGCAGAAAATGCAATAACGCTATCTGCCGACATTGCTCCAAAAAAAGACGTTAGTCAAACGGAGACGACTGCTCAGGAAGACGAGAGGGAACTCAAGATTGAAGAGCGAGAACAACAAAAACAAGCGGAGACAGTAAAGTGCGAAAGAACAGATGCAAATTATAATATAATAGAGAGGGATGAAACAAAACATTGTGAAATATTAACAGACTCTAAAGACGAAGAAGACTCTTTATCAGAAGAAAAGCTAAAGCAGCGCAAACATAAGTATGCGAAAATTTATGAAAAATTTCGCTTTCGTTCGCCTTTCTCCAACAAAAAAACAACATCAGCAGAGAAAAACAAAGTGGAACTAAACGATTCTCCCAAACTGCTAGAAAATGTAAACGATGAGAATCTAAATGAAACTTTCTCCGATGATGCGAAAAATTCTGATTCAAAGAGTTTGTATGCACTAGGGATGATAGATCAAAAATTGGCAAATCTAAAATTGGATAATAGTGTTGAACACCCAGGGATGATATTGGATGAAAACAATGAATTTCAACAAGCTCTGCTGCCGAATCAGTCGTTCGTATTTCAAACCTGCACCAAGGAAGCGAATGATAAGTTGCTAGTGACGCAAGCAGTTAATGTGACTTTGGTCAACAGTTTGCAAGAAAGTTTGGTATTAAAAGATAAACAATTAAAGGAGAATGTGCAAGAAGAATCTTTATATGAATTTATTGGTCCTCAGCCTAAGCAAGACTCAAAAAGTGAAGAAAAAGAAGAAAAGGAAGAAAATGTATATTCGAAGCGACCATCATTTCTGTATAAAACTTGTAATGTCGTAGCGATGAGCGAACGCAGACCCTTAATCGTAGAGGACGACGCTGAGCATGCAAATGAAGAGGAAGATATTTATCAATCTCTAGAGGATGTTAAAGTACAAAAAACCATTGGAGAAAGTTTAGCGGAAGAAACTAGTCAAATGGTAAATTCTCAAAATGTAGACGATTATGAAATTATTGAAAACTTGAGTATAGGAAAAACTGATGATGAAGAAAAGTCGCAACAATTTTTTGTCTTTGATGGCTACGAAGAATGTTTTCCTCCACCAGCAGAAGACAATAATAAAACCATTGTAACGAATCCCGGAGTGCGTAATACGAACGACGAATTACCTGAATTACCAAAGCCTAAAAAACGTTATATTAAATCTCCTCTGCCTTGTAAAAGAATAGCGAAAACGTCGGGTCTTCCATCTACCGATGATCATTCTCATTATGCAGATGATGAGAATATTTATGATACTATAAAAGGATCCGACTGTTACGAGTCGTTGCACTCAATTAATAACAAATTACACTCGAAAACACACGACCCTAAAGGAGCCGACACAATATCCCTAACGTCGAATTGTTACGAAAGTATCACCCAGTATCGTCGAAATCCCAATATCACAACTGCTACGAGCAATAGCAGTAATAGTTCTACTTTGACTATATCCTCCGAGCATAAAACAAATAGTTTATATGAGGATTCCACAACATCAGGAACTGTGTTGGGTTATACCGGAACGAGCAGTAAACGCATTTATAGATTAGGTACGCGTTCTGACTTTGAAATTGGTAAAGTGTCAACATGCGGCAGTATCACATATGCCGCTACGCAGAGCGTAGGTAGTGATAATAGCGATGACTGGATTGATATAACTGATAACGAAAACGCTGATGGTGAGCAAAAATTCTCTCAAAACAAGCTGCAATATATTGTGTAAGTATTATTATATTAACAATCTATAAGCGTTAACTTTGGCTATTAAAGTATATAAAAATGAAAAATAGGCAGAACACACAAGCAAAAGCAACAGCAATTGGCGGATCGGCATTGTTCTCTTGTGCTTTTGTAAAGCTATGAAGTCCTCTTCTCAATCATTTCAAATTCTTTATAAACATTTCACGATCGGTTAGTTATGAAATACTTACAGAAATATATTTGTAAATATTTTTCATGTAAAACGAAATACAAGCACATAACATAGAAAACCATTATATTTCTCCAACGTTTTCGTTTTTAGCAGCACTCTAATAATCTTGACAGGCAACAAGATAATAGATAAAAAATTGTTAACTTGAAACTTTGACGGAATGCATACCGAACTTTTAGTTCGGTTAACTTTGAGACGGTCGGCAATTTATAAAGCATAAGCAAAATCCAAAATTTTAGAAAAATGTGGGGAAGTTGTCTAGAAACATATTTCCATATCAACATGTGTACATACGTATATACGTAGAAATAAAGTTTGTTGCTTTTGTAAATTATCCGCAATAACGCATCCTTTTCTTTAGTGTGCGAGAACGTTCAAAAACTCACAAGAGTCCCGATTGGTCGAAACGTGTGAGGGATAAGCGTTTGAATCATCAAAGGAAATTTGAAAAGTTCAATGAAGGTAAGTTCAAAAGATGATACCGCTACGACTCACAAAAAGAAAAAAAAATACATAGAAGATATCTAAAAAGAGAAATTTTAAATGAAGTCCACTTTAATTAGAGCATATTTTCTCTTTTAATGGCATAAGCCATTATATCAGCTTAAGAAGTAAGGATTTTTTTAACAATTTCTTTTTTTTTGGAATGGAAGAGAAAGTGATAGAATAATAATGTTCGAGAATGTTATTGAGCGGAGCGACTTTTCTGAGACATCTTTAAATTAAGGAACTCCAGAGCAATTAATGTAACGGGTCCAACTTTGAATTTTGAAAAAACAGTCGTTCAATCCGCATGCCTTTGCCTAGAAAAACAAGTGGAAAGTCTTCACTTTTCGACCAGAAAAAGATTGCTCTTTTGTTAGTAAAAGGAACCTTAACTTAAGAAAAGCTCAAAATAATATATGCTACCTATTGTTCCGTAAAATATTTTTTTAAGATATTGTAAAAAATTTGGATGGACATAATGAAAATTGTTTGACAGACAGAAGAATTTGAGATAGAGCCACCGATTGATTTAGAGTCCCTTTCTGAGTCGATCTAGGCTCTTGTTTTCTTGTGTTCAATCTGTAGGTCGCGATTTTTGAGATATTTTAATGAAATTTGGTGCGCCCACGCATTGTAACCGAAAGACGAACACTATGCCTTCGAACACTATGACTTCGGCCCAATTTTTTCACTAAAACGTGATATAGGGTACTTAATGGTGAACTGTGGTTCACGTAGCCAATGATAATACTATATTACATCTCTTGTACGTTCAAATATTCGTCCTCATTCGCTGCCCTCGAAGATTTTATACTTAAAACTGCCCGTTTTGCTATATATGTCGAAGACAGAATCAAAGGATTTGCAATTTATATTTTGTGAAATGAAGGACGAAACGATGGGAAAATTTACAATTTATTTTTATCTAGAAACGCTATTAAATGCACATAAACACTTTCTAATATAATACTTTCTAAAGACATCAATTAGTATGTTAGACGAGTTGGAAAATAATAAGAATAAGATATTAATTAGACAGCAACTGCCCAACGGCAATTCAGTTGACAGGGAAAGTCTTTTCGGGCCGCTTGAAGAAAAGCCTCAAATTTCAAGGCGGAAAACTTCTTTCTGATAATGAATCTATTTTCACATATTTAGAAGATTCAAAGTAGCTATTGCGCCAATAAAGAAAATTTCATACCTAAAGTAGTATGACCTTCGGATATTATCAAAAGTTTTATGAATGATTTCACATTAAGATATTCTGGTATCATGATGGCTAAAATTTGTAATTTTCCGGAGTTTCTATACGAAATTTACAGTAAATATAACAGAGATCGTAATATTGCTGCTAATGAAATAAGCCACATAGCACGTTTGTGTGGCCTGATAAAGATAAAGATGTTTGGGTTTTCGTCATTAATCTGATGTGTGTGAATTAAAAATTTATATCCTTATGTTATAAAAAGCAAGTTTCAGATGAATTCTCCAACTATTGATTCGTAAAGATTATGAAGTCGCTTTTTAAAAGAGAAAAAAATGGGTGGTATTTAACAGGAACACCGAAATTTCTTACTCACTAGAGAAGCTCTTTAGTTTTAGAAATTGATCTCAAACTTGAGACTAAATCTTTCTCTTAAAGGAAAAGGAATTATTCTTTGGATCTGCACAGCTACGATGAAAATTAATATTTGAGAGCCTTTAATCTCCTCATAAGCTTTATAAGTACTTGAACAACGGAACAGGTCAGCTAATCCGTAGTTCCGCAAAATCTAACAATATGTAAAACGTATCTGAAGGTCAAATTTAAAGAGGGTAAAATCCTTTTAAAGTTGGCAATGGAAAAACTGAAAAAGACAGTTTCAAATCTAAGATTCCTATATAGATTTAGCAATATGCCTCTTCTAGCTAAACGAACGTAGCTCGTCTCTCACTCACTAAACACTCATTATAGCAATGACCAAATAAACTGTGCCGCAATGAGATTTGAATCTGCGAACACTGGTAGTACTTATTGGGCTCTCTCTCACAACCCAATAGACGCCAGTTTTTGCTGCATGAGAAGATTCTTTAGATTTCATTCATAGTAGATAAAAAAATGCCAAGTTCCGGGACCAGCGCAGGAGCCATGTTCACCTAAACATTTTGCTAGCATATTACACCGCGTGGTTCAATCAATCTGTGGCGAAAAATATATCAATCTTGAACGTAGTACCGTTAGGAGATATATATTAGATGTGCCGAACATTTTTAAGACAAAGAAGCATTCATGCGACAGAGTAGAATGTACACCATCACCGTCATAGGCAGCGTCGCTGACTCTGTCTTTGTGTCCTCAGAACGTTGTCTAGAAAAGTAAGTGCAGTTTCAAGTCTTTCTTATTGCTTGTGCTAGCAAAAACGGTGTATCTTCTCGCAATTGCCAAAATACACAGGTTTGTTCTTTAGCCACAAATTGTAAAGTCTATAAATTTTAATTTCATCATCATCATCATCATCATTCAAAACATAGTTACCATAGTTACAAACGTTATCAAAACACCATTTGTAAGTAAGGGGATTCCGAATCCCTCTATAAAGATATGATTTGAAATATATACAACATACAGTACGTGACATAGGATCGGCTATCGAGCGAATGGGTCTTCATTCTACCTAATTATTAAATGACTCCAGTGAAGATGTGGTCCTGTAGGCTTTTGGAAATATGGTGTTTCTGCGCTATAATTTTCTTGTTGTATGAAAGCTTCGAGCAGACTATCTATAATGTAGAGTAGAGTTGATTTGGCATGAAAGTCAGACATGTCTCACAGCATATATTTTTTAAAATATTTGTATGTAAGGTATATCCTAAAAAGTACTTCTGTGTCCGTTCTTCCGCGTCCGTCATTGTAGATATTTTAGATAAATCTGTTTCACTATTGCAGTCAAGAATAAAGCCGTTTAATTTAACATATGCATCGTCGCCGGCGTGCTGACCACTTAATTGGTAATGTACTCCCAATGAGTATATGTTTAAAAGGGCTTTTCACTCATCACTTATAGACTATCTGTTATGCGTTTTCGGCAATCCGTAACTGAATTCACAAAAAACGTCGTTACACTTCACAGGTCGGACTTTCATTATCGAATAGTGAAGGAAGAATCTTCATGGACACTAATCTCACCATGAGTTACTTTATTTCGTGCATTAACACATACAGGTTATTTCTTTACGAAGACCACAATTTTTCGAAAAAATTTTCCAAATATGCAAAAAAGAAAGAAATTGCAGTAAAATAATGTAATTTCAACTTAAGTAAACTACACAATTAATATAAAAGAACATTACTAAACATTATTATTATCTTATCAAAATGCAACTCTAATCCTTACTTCATATCATACATTCCTCTTCCGATTGGTTTGTGTCCAAAATTCCCCCAGCGTTGTGTTTCAAGTCTGGCACGGTTTGTATTCAACAGTGACGGATGGAAAGTTTAGTTAAGCATATAAAGAGAGAAATTTCTTTATTTACTTGGCAGCATCGTAGTACTGCTGGCATTGTTACTGTAACTTTTTGTGTTATTTCTGACTGAAAGAGAGAGAGAGAGAGAGTGAAATAGAGAGAGAACCAGCACTTTTTAAGAATTTTGCTTAAATTTTACTTTCGAAAAAACTTTGTTACTCCGAAAAAAATCAGAAACGGGTTCGATAAGAACACTCAGCAAAGTAAATTTTACTCTCAAAAAGAAAAGATTTTTAACATATGGTTTTGAATATTTTGTTGGCTTACAAAATTTAAAAAATATAAAAATAAAATAATAAAGAATAAAGAATAATATATTAAATAAGTATATATTTAAACGTGTTTGCATTTTTTTAGCTATAGGATATTTTCAATTTTGAATGCTTTAAGTTAATCATAACAGTTCCAATCTTTATTTTATTTATATAACAGAGGATTCGTTCATGTTGTAAAAATATCCTCCAGCCCTTATCATTATTTGAAGGTTCCACACATTTGGAAATGATATGGCTTGGATAAAATAAGGCATTACGTTGTCTGCGCATATTATCGCAACTAACTTGCTGTAGATTTACACTATTTACACTATTATGAATATTATGAAAAAAGATCTGTGAACATACCCCCCTCACTAAACACACTAAAACTATAAACACCATAAAAACAATTAAAACAGCTATGGATTGTCCATGAGCGTACCGTTGCATAGCATCTTTCTGACATTTCTTCGTTTAATAATGCTTTGGATTGCAATGGATTTAAAAGCTATCTTAAGGCTGAAATACTCTCCAGCTCACTACTTTTGAAAAAACGGTTACTTTCTCAAAATTAGATTAGTGCATGTTCGCCCCTATTATACTACTTTCGATTTATTGAATAGACACAATAATAATACTATATAAAAATGTAATGATATGAAATAAAAAGGAATGAAATGTTATGTAAACATTTTGTAACAATAGCAAAAAAAATCAAAATATCTTGAAAACAGCCATTCAGAATACTCAGAGTAAAGCACAACATTTAATTATAAACATTTATTAGAGTCTTTTGAGCATGCAAGAGCGTGCAAGCATCGAAATGACATAGAATTTGATGATGATTCAAGAATATGTATGCTTTATGAAATCCATGCGGCTTTCTTTTGAGTGTTGCAAACATTTTGATAAAATAAATATACTCCATGTTTCTAGCTAATCAAGCTAACATGTCTTTCGTGTTTTGCCGTTGTTGTTGCTCCGACAGTCTCAGTCGATTTGGTCGATTCAGTCAATTCAGTCAGGCGCTTCAGCCGCTTCAGTCGCTTTTTCGGATGTGTCGAATGTGTGAATGTCGGATACGTAAATGCATATATATATATACATATAAATTTTTTGATAAATTCAAGAACAACTACAATGAAAATGAGAATTTCAAATTAAACATAACATTTGTTATTGTCACTTGTTTTTTTACTTTTTTTTGTCTATAAACAAACTTTATAAGCCTGTGCGCATGATAACAAATCAAACGCGAGTGTATAGAGAAAATTAAATGATTTTTATGCATGCGAGAAACAATGCGATGCAATCGAAAAAAGTTTGCGAAATTTTTTACATAATCTGATTGAATATTAAATCGTATAGATAAAGTTGTCATAACAAGAGCTCACACAAAAATTCGTGTACGCACAACACGTACATAAGCATAGAACATTGGCCCGTACTGTTGTAAAAAAGTTGTTATTGTCGTACAGCAGTATTGCCATTGTTGTTACCATTGTTGATTGTAAATCGATTCGATACTACGAAATGACGCTGATCACTACATGCTGCAATTAGCCAACAAGTATGGAAGGCAAATGCGATCATCCGCAATTACAAAGAATTCATTATACACAAACGTGTATATAACATTTATTGTTTTTGGCGTTGTTGTTGCTATTGTATATAATATAACACATAGTGGGTCATATTATTATCATCAATCTTAACTGGCGGCATATAAGATGACAAAGTCGTTTTGTTCAACACTAAAAAAAAGTTAATAATAATTACTGAAACTATAAAAAAAACTTAACAATAAACGGCTAAGACGGATTTAGGGATATCTACACATAATATTAATGTAATATATATCTGATCATATTTATATATTTAACAAAAGTGATTTGTAAATAACGTTAAATTATATGAAAATCGGAAGCAGTGCAAAAAAATATTCCCATTTTCCTTGAAGAACTGAGCACACACATGCAATTGGAAATGAATGTGTTCGCCGCAGTACATTTAATTTTTATTTAAAAAAAGTGTTTGCATTCAAAGACGAACAGACTTGCATAAAAAATGTTGAAATTTTACGCCGATTTTTATTACATCTAACTCGATGCGACGTGCAAAGCCAACGTATTCAATGAAACAAACATATCATTTAATATTTGTTTATGCCGTCGCTATAATCGTAAAACGCAAATAACGAAATGTAAGACGACTAATAAGATTGTTAAACCTTGAATAAAAATATTATAGTCAAAGTTGCTTCGCGCAACGTGAATGCATTACTACAGGCTAACAATTGAATATGAGCAGATGGCTAAGTGTATGTTTACTTTAAATGAAAGTTTGTAACGATACTGGCTTATAGCACAACGGACGGAGCGCGGACGGGTATTATAAACAAACAAAAGGAGAGGACGAAGAAGAAGAAGAAAAAGAAAAAACGCAAAAGTAAAAATAAAATTAACAACAACCGAAACCAATTAAGTGTTTTCTTTTTTATTTTTTTTTATTTTGCGTTATTTGTATTGGGTTTCCTTTTGTTGTTTTTTTTTTTTTCCTTTTATATATATGAACTAATTGTAAAGGAAATACATTTATGCAATTGCTGAAATTGTGAAGCGAAACAAGAAATTTCTCCATTTTTTTTGCTTTGCTAATGCTTAAGCACATACAACAGTTCACGGATAGATAAAAGCATTGTTTTATAAGAGTCGTTGTAGTATTAAAAGGCTTCCGCGTTAAATAAACAAAAAAGATATTAGTTTTAAAAAAAAAAATTAATGAACAACATATTTATCATCGAAGAGTTCATTGTGCACGATCGACAGCGTCATGCACTTTACATTCTTGCTATAAGATGCTCAGTCATACGCGCTCAAACACAAACACATATGCCAAATAGTTTGCATATTTAGCAGTGAAGCAAATAAGTGTGATATAAAAATAAAGAAAATAAAAAACTTGAACACTCACCAGCAAACCGGCGAAAGATCAATTTCAACGCCATTGTAACTATATTGGCTCATTTCGTTTAACGAAAATACCGCACGGTACCCAAAGTATATAGAAGGGCCCTAAGAAGTTACCACAAATCAAATCAACAATCATAGATAGGAGGCAGTCAACCAAAAAATTTTGCATTAAGTAAGGAAAATGAACGAACTAACTTCATGTAAAATTCAGTACACAGTTACTTGGGTTAAGCATCTGCCATCTACAACCCAAACTAAACACCGTTAAATTATATTCTTCACATAAATCAATGAATTAGTATCAGAAAAGGCTTGTATAATGTACATACTACAAGTTTTCAATTAAAAAGTGCAGAAGGTTTTACATCAACCGGTGCAGGGTGTTTTAAGCTTTTCTAGATGAACGTAAAACGTAGAATGAGTTAAGATAAGCTCGCGTTTTATTATAAGATTTGGTACGTCGATCGAGTCTAAATCTGCTCACGTAATTTTTTATTCAATCCACAGGTCTCCACTGAAACCGAATAGTATGAGCGGTCTTACGATCGCTTCCAACATAAGACTGTATTTTGAAAGCTTTTCAACAAAAATCGCTGGTTAGCAAACATAAGACTCCATAGTAAATTGATGCGAAGTATGTGGATCTGATGCGCCAAAGTAAACCTTGATACGACGAAAAGGTTTAATATTTAACATTTTATCATAAAAATTTCACATGGAAATTAACCGTATAAAATATGGACTACATAGACCTATTTATTGAAGCTCCTACCATGAGTACTACTAAGAGTTCTCATGAGAAGTAAACCTTTATTGTAGCATAAAAAAGTCGAATTTTTAATGTATCGTGGCGAACACAGTTAAAGGATAATAAAATCTCTGACAAGAAAATTAGTTTTACTAAATTTGGACAATTTCACTTCACGCCCAAAAAGTTTCGCATGAAAGGATGTCTTCACCTGGAAAAGTTGTATATAATTTTTACATTCTATCATAAAAATTAACATTTTATAATTTTATATTTTCGTTAATTAAACTTCAAAGCGTTCATATTCTTTAGACGACCTATAATAAAATTAAAAAACGGTTCATAGGTGAATATGGCTAAATGCACACGTAATTTAACACTTGTCCGGGACATGTTCATATAAATTTCTATAAAATTTCCTTCCATTTGTAAACAAAATAACAAACACAAAGCGGAAAAATTCTTGTTCAAGTACAAACAGGAAAGAAAATTATATTCGGTTGTGACCGAATCTTTTCTACCCATCACTGTTATCCTGAAAAGACAAATAAATGAAAAGAACTAAATTTTCATGCTCTTTAATATGGAAGGGGTGCGGACGGTTCGATACGGAGTTGATAGCTTCCTCTTTGCAGTCAGGAGAATGTTTACAACAGAGATTACATAGACGGACAGACGGACATGCTTAAATCGATTTCTAATTTAACGCTGACCAAGAATATACATACTTTGCGGAGTCTCTGATGCTTCCTTCTGAGCGTAACAAACGTTTTGACAAAATGAATATACCCCTCATCCTTTGGTGATGAGTGCAAAAATACATTCACTTGCTGTGTAAATGGTTCGGTTTTTCTTAAATCATTATGATAGGATTTATTTATTTAGTTTTCTTATGTATATAAAAAATTCATTTTTCTCATTTACCGTTTAGCGTTCCTCCGTTTCATCTTTCATACATCTTCTGTTTAGAAAAAATTTGTCACTGCACGATAAACATCAGAAGCCAGTAATCATGTAATAAACAACAAATTTATCTTAATTCATCTCAGCGGTAGTTTCAAGTTTCGTAAAATAAAGTAGTGCCGTTTTCATAATTACACAGAAGATGGCTATGTTATATACACTAAGTCGTCATTTGTCATTTCCTACTTCGCTTATGATGTGGAGCAACTCATGCTAGCAGGGACGTGTAAGACATTTGCCATAAGAGTCAGATGGGAAGTTGTGACTGCAATTATATGCTTAGGACAATCTTACATATTAAATTTAAAGTTGAAAAGAATCTAGCTGCAAACATCCTCACCGTCTCACTCACTGATATTCTCGTGATCAATTTCGAAAAACGATTTAAAAAGAAAATTCAAAATTCTTTTCTTACGAGATATCGATCGATTATCTAGCAGATCGTTTAAACGATGATCATTATCGTTAAAAAAAAATCATTAGCATTTCGAGTAAGCGGGCATCGAAGGTTTGCCTCTAAGGCACCGTAACGTAATCTTTTCATATTCGTTTCGTTGGTTGTACATTTATATCTTACACCTCTTGTGATAGAAGGATGTGTTGCGTTTGTGCATATGGCTTGAGCATTCAGAAGGACTTAAGATAGACCATGTTCACCCCTACGATATTTGTCCATATATTCTTGTGTTCAACCCGTAGGCCACAATTCTTGAGATTTGTTTATAAAAATTAGTAGACCGGCCTGTTTTGGCCCAATGATGACCACTATTGAAAGTGCTTCAAATTGGCCTCGTTGTTCAACCACTTTCTAGAGATCGCATTATTTTGAGAAGCCATTATATGAATAAGTGTATTAAGCGAGTGAGCGCTGTAGGGCATGTAATGACAGGTCTACAGACAGACTACACTATTCTTGCGTGCTTTTTTCTTTCATTTCCTTTCAATAAAGTTCTTATAGGCTCTACAATCTATCATTATCGTAATTGTCTCAGAGATACTTTGTAGAAAAATGAACAAATAAAAATTGAAAAGTTCATGATCTTAATTATTTAACCTTGCATATAAATCATAAATCATTGACTTAATGGCGTTACAATTTGTAAAATAGAGAAGAAAAAAAAACATTTCTTTGTGTATACATATGCAGAGCAAACGACAATAACATCAACTGCAATACATTATTGTAATGCTTAACAATGTTCGCAAAGGCAATAAGCTGTTGGTGGTGTAGTGCGACTTGTTGTGATTTCCTTAAAACAAGAGAAGTCTCGATTCTACTGCTTGGGACCAAAAGCGCTGAACGAATATTGAAAAAATAGAACAAAGAGAAAAGACAGAAAGATGAAAACCTGTTATAACACTTCTCTCTCAGCCTTAATAATATAAAACAGTTAATAGGAGATTGTCCGAATCTTTTATAGCCATCACTAACTAAAATGAAGAAAAATAACCCAATTTTTACACTATACAACATAGGGTGGGCGCGGATGATTGTTTTATTTTCAGAATGAAAGTAGAAATTTGTATGGTGTACATGTTGCGCTTTATGAGTACAAGCAAAAAACGGAACGCAACGGTGTTCACAGTTTCTGTTACATAGACATGAGGACGTTGTGGACATGCCCGTTGACGTTTAGCACAGATACAACATAATTGGGTAAACGGAGATGGGCAACTGCATTCCAAATTTGAAACTGGCCAAGAATTTATATACTTTGTAGTGTTTTTGAAGCTTGCTTGCGGATTATAAAGGTATTGAAAAAATAAAATAAAATTACGATAGACTATAATATTGCATAGGCGCTGGCAATTTTTCCCACTTTTGTATAAGTACTGCAGCCTCGCCCATAGAATATGCGTTCAAATTTTTATGCATTTATCCGCTATAGTTCATGAGTAATGAGCAAAAGACCAATTTTATATTAATTTTAAAAAGCAGGTGTTCTCAGTTTACATGGTGCTGCAGGTCTGTTCTTCGACCGATTTAATGCGTTTTCAATATCAACCTGTGTGCAAGAATTTCCAATGTTTCTGCCAAATTTAAAGTCAAAAGCTTCATTTTTGCGGCCAGGAGAATGTTTCCAACATATATTACATACATGGATAGACGGACATGTTCGTGAATCTTAAATCGATTCATAATTTGATGCTGATCGAGAGTATATATACTTTGTACAGTCTCTGAAGCTTTCTTCTAGACGCTGCAAACATTTTGACAAAGCGGATATAAGTCTCATTCTTCGGTGATGGGTATAAAAATGGCGAATCCACCATTTTGCTGCTATTCGAACTTAAACTAAAGAAAATGATGAAAAAAAATTAACATCAAGTATTGTTCGCCAGAAAAAATCTTGTAACCACAGTTTTAACATATCGAAGCATAGATGGACATATATGAGTAACATGCTATCGCATAACTGCAACGTAACATGCCTTGCAGCGAACTGCTTACATATAATTAAATAGCCACTGCTTGCCCATGATTTAACTGTAACATAACATGCATACATACTCTCTTGACATTACAAGTCCTAATTCTAACATAGACTAAGAGAAAATTCCTATAGTAAGCGACAATAATAAGGCATTGATGTATAGTTTTCTGAAAAAAAAAAAAAAGGAATTCTAACCACGATATTCTTATCGCAGAGAAAGTTTTGAGATCGCAACCCAGATTCCTAGAGGTAGAAAAGCAAGCAGGTTGCTACAACTGCAAATCAAATCCTCTTTTAGTAAAGATCTAGTTTAGGGCCAATCCAATCTATATGCCTTTAGGTTATAAAATCTTGTCGTGAATATAAAAATGAAATCAAGAGTAAAAAGCGCGATACAAGCCGAATATTAAATTTATTTTTTTTATTTTTTTTTTGTAAAATGATTTATTGCGGACATAGTAAAAACGCCGATAAATATTAAAATGACTATACTATATAAACTGCAACTAAATATAGTTAAAGCAAGTATCCAATCGTTCGGTGACAGATTTCTGTCTGTCGCTTTATGTTTCAAGTAGACACAAAATCACAGACACAAAATCAACCGGTCTTCAGTTGAGTTGAATATAAATAAACTTCGTATAAATAATATATATATATATAATATATATATATATATATGTGTGTGTGTGTCTATGCATACACTAGCCAACCAAATATTGTGAAATGTAAATAATAAATACAAAAACAATAACAGCAATCCCAACTTATTCGAATCAAAGTCTTTAATGTATAAAAAATTAAGTTTTCCATCTAAAGTATTAAAATTTTGTTATTAATTAATATAAAAAAGCAACAAATGTAGAGTTGATTGAGTTCAATTAAAAAACAGTTAATAACACGCATCAGGGTATGCATACCCATACATATCTCCCATACATATCTATTATCCATAAAAAAAAAAAACTTTAATAAATGAATATATGAATAAACCTGAATAAGTTTAAATAATTTGTCTGAGTCATTTCCATATCTAGTTGTAGAACGAACAAAATATATAACGAAAAGAAATGAAGAGGGAATTGTAATGAAAAAATAAAAAAAAAAAAGAAGAATTTAAATAAGAAAAATAAAAGAAATATTTTTAAAAACCAGTTATCGCAAAACAAACCATGGAATCAAAATGAATACTAAGCAAGCAACAGAAACGGCTACTGGCATAACTATAACATCCAGTCGTAATAATACTTTACGTATATTGCCACGTAAGCGACGTCCTCGTGCAGCGGGTGAAGTTTCAATAACATGCCCGACAAGTTGCGTTTATTTGAATGGTGAACTTCAGCAAGATGTGCCTGGAAATGCTAACAATGTCGAAGAACTTCTATATCAAAATACCAAGGCGAAACAGGAAGAAGCCAGCAATATTTTGTTGCCACCGAGATGCAGCCTCAATGCTTTTAAGCAGGCAGAAGTGAAGAAAGAAACTTGTTTAAGAAACGCGCAAAAACAGCAACAGCAACAGCAATCACGTGAAAAGCATCGTATCTACATGACTTTTATACGTGCCACCATAGCCGAAGTGGATGAGACCCGTGAGAGCATGATGATGAGCACATTTATAGGTGCGTTAACAGTAAAAACCCTTTGACAAGTTCTTAAAAATGTTGATGATAAAGGATTAAAAAGTTTAACTTTTATATAAAATATCACTAATGCAGGATGTACGTGCATTCATTTCCTCATCGTGTTTATAATATGCAAAGAGACCACATTAAAGGCTCCATAAAAAATCGAATTAGATTTTCGATTAGTGTAAGTCCATAATGCCACGTCCTTCCGTTCTTCGGCTACCCGTCACTTTGAATTACTTATGCATGTTAGATTCAAGAATGAATAAAGAAAGAAAATAACTCCGAAAGAAGACGAAAAGATTGAAAATAGTGTGACACAATATCGAGATAAATTTTCTCGTGAATATACCAATTAGGACGAATAATTTCATTCATTCCGTTAAAGCTTAACTAAAATGCACACTAAATAAAAATTTATTTAAGCTATTCAATGGTATCCAAAATTCGTGTCGTGATAACTCCAGTTTTTCTATTCATTACTTTCTTGACCCAAACCAGATTTTATCACAAATTTTTTCACTTCCCTAGTTAGCTTAGGAAGAAAATGGCTTTAAAAACTCCAAAACTTTCATTAAGCGCCCTTCGTAAAAAAAGCATCGTCTAGTGGTCAACTTACTTTATCACAGTCTCGAAGGCAATAGACGTAGATTTATCTCGGCGTTTCTTTTAAATGTGAGAAAAACACTTGGGTGTGCGTTTAGTGCATATGGCGAAAATCGCTGACCGATCGCCCGAACTAATACCGCCTTTTTGGTGTTTACGATCAAATATTTAAGTAGTATTGTTTTGTCTCTAAATTAATATAACGTGTATTTATGTGAAACTAAAATATTACTCATTAGCGGGCTCACCTTTTTAGTTTATAACACCAACAAACTGGTGCCTATGAGCCAACGTACGTTCAAAATAATCCAAAGGTATTCAATAGGATTGAGATCTGGAAACTATGTCGGTCCGTATAACAAGACAATGTTATTGACTCCAAATTAGGCAAACGGTAGCCGCTGATCTATGCAAACGTCCATGTTATTTAAATTAATTCCAGAAAAAGTTTGCTTTAACAAGATCGTCAATACTCTTGATTGTTCATGCTGATTCCAGAGATAACGTCCTAGGAAACCAAACAACATCAGATCATAAAGCCTGTTTTCTATACACAATAATTTTAACGATAATTTTTGGCGTAACGTCACTTCACGATTGTCGATATGTCTGAAGAAGAAGAGACAACTTAAAACATTTTTAGTATTTCTACGAAAACTTGGTATTACTTAAGTGACAGTCATTGTACGTTATATCACTTGTGACGTAAGGCACACTATGTTCGCATGGATGTGTGTAATATTAGAAACTCCTTCAGTTAGGTCGAACATTTATTAGATTGGTCGTTGTAGAATCGTTGTCTGAATCATCACAAATAGAAAGGTTAGTTTGCTTGGGGATGCTTCCGTGTGTTACAATTCTGAATCATATTATTTTGGGCTTATCAGCAATTCATTTGGGCGTTAAAGCAATATTGTAACGTTGAGCATAATGTAGGAATAGTTTAGATGGATTCACCAATTTTTGCTTTAATTTTTCTTTCAATGTTTTGGTGAAAGGCCATCGGAAATTGCAAATCTCACTCTTTTGCTCACTCCAACTCTCTCTCTCTTTCTCTCTCTCTCTCTCTCGCTCTTACAAATCAGAAATTCTTTTACAAATGTGTAACACGACGTCATGTGTGGAACAATCAAAGTAATGCCTTTTTCTTTTCTTTTTCCTTTCAAGATGATTCCGATCATTACTATGAAAAGCTTTCCCCACAAGTACTTACGAAACGCCACTCCATGCAATTGCAAGTTAGCAATGCTACGATTGGCAGCCTGCAGCGTAAAGAGATTCTAGTATCGCAACGTGGCAAGCAGTTCTCATACTCGGCTCAGACTTTGGGTCAAAATATAACCGATGATTACGATTCCTTTGATACTGACGCTGAGGAGATTTACTTACGTGAAAATCTGAAAAATTCGCACAACGATAGTGGCGTAGATGTAAATAATATAAAATTACCGGATCCTCCGTCGAGCACTAATCAAATGTACGCTATCGTTAAAAGGTTTAAAACTTTATAGTCAACAAAAAGTCCTTGAACGGATCAAAACAAAAATTCTACGATAATTCAACCCAATTTTATGTGAATACTAATTATTCCGCTTCGAACGCACCAACTAAATATATTTCAGATCATTCTGCAGTAGAATCAAAATCATTGGCTCCTACCAAAGAATTAAGCACGTCGGAGAAAAATCTACTAGCAGCGCAAAGCATAGTGACCACTATAGAATCTCATAACACAGCAACTACACCCCGTGCGAAAACGAAAACTAATAAAAGTTTGAGATCACGTATACGCAAAAGTTTAGTAGGTTTCGACAACAAGCAGCCATTAGCAACTCTAACGCCTACACGGAGTACATTTTATATCGAAGATCCTAGCAATTTGGAGGATCATCCAGGCGAAATGGATTCAGGTTTTTCTGAAAAGGCCTCCTCTGGAGACTTGCCAACAAATTTGCTTGATACGAAAACGCCTATTCCTAGAGTTGAAGGAGTACGATTTTGTACAACTAATCGCAAAGCAAAAAAGGAAGCAAAATTAGCCATTTGTAATCGACGACGTACCACCATAGGCATAAGACCTCATGAACCGCCACCACCCCCGCCTGATAATTCATGTCGAAGTAGTCCGCCAACGGTTAACGCCACATCTTGGTACGCCGAATGTGGTGTATTCAAAAATGGGAAGACCACCAATTTGGGAAGGGATAACTCACACGCAAACAGTAACAATCCTTCAAGCCTGTCGGCTTCGGGCAGTACAATTGCCTGTGGCTCTTCATGGTATGAAGAAGCTGGCTTATATCAGACGAGCGGTTTATCAGTGGCGAGCTCGAGTGGTTCTAGTGGAGTATCAACGGGTAATGAAGCAGCACCAAACGACGACATGTCGTATAGCATGTTTAGCAATGAGCCATTGTATCAAATATACAGTGCCGCCAAATTAGAAGCTATATCACGAGATATGGAGCAAGAACAAGATAATAGTTCAACTGATGGGTATGAAGAAATCGGGGACCAACGTCATACAAGTCCCCGTAAATCTTTAGAAAGTCAACGGAAATTTAATCGTCCCACTGCCTTGCAATTGGTTGAACCGAAATGTGGTCCAGCCCGTACATTATGGTGTGAAATACCGGAAGTAATCAAATCCTGCATTTTGCGTAAGTCTTAAAATTCAATAGTTAAGTATAATGTCTAATTAATTTTTTATCACCGTTCAGCTACCTTGACTGCCCGCGAACGTGCCTTAATGGAAGCCAAATTCGAAATTATCACATCTGAGGCGAGTTATCTCAAGTCTTTAAGTCTTCTGCGCACACATTATATGAATCATCCCGTTTTTCGTGACACAACTATACTTAACTCACGCGATCGCAAATCTCTCTTCGCCCACATAGTACCAGTGCATGAATGTTCGGAGAAATTACTTACAGAATTGGAATCCTGCTGGCAGGATAATATCATGTTGGTAGGGCTTAGCAAACATATCTATGCTATAGCCGAAAAACATTTTCACGTTTACATAGTATTTTGTGAAAATCAAGGGCGTATGGATCGCACTTTAAAATGCCTGAGAGAAGCCAAAGGTCTATTTACTCATAATTTGGATCTGCTCGAATCGAATCCCACCAGTTGCGGTCTCAGTTTACACTCATTCTTAATGCTGCCGATGCAGCGCATTACTCGTTTACCATTGCTAATCGACGCCGTTTTCAGTAAATGTCATCCAAACGATGACGAGTATGAAAGCTGGAAAATGTGTTTAGCTATAATGAATAAAGTCGTTGCGCAATGCAATGAAGCAGCGAATCGGTGTGAGCAAGCCTACGAACTAGAAAAAATATCCAGACAATTGGAGTTTAATGCACTGTTAATAAGACCACTGGCTATAGCACCAGCCGGTGTTGCTGCGCCAGGATCGAAGCCACGTTATTTAGTTAAAAAAGGCGAGTTAACGCAGCTTATCTGGAGAGGAGACGAGGCTAAGCTGACATTCGGCAAGAAATTTACTAAAAGCAATGTGTACGCCTTTCTCTTCTCCGATTTACTGGTGCTAACGAAACGCAAAGGTGAGGAGAATTTTTCAGTATTTGATTATTGTCCCCGCAGTATGTTAACCATAGCGTCGGGCGATTCACTACCACAATTACCTACCAAAGATTTAAATAGTCAGTCATCGAAAAACCTCATTTTAATGACACTACTCGAAAACCATGAACGTAAAACAGTGGAATTGGTGAGCAAGAAATAATGAAACAAATCATTTAACTAAAGATGTTATAAACTTAAAATTCTCATAGATACTCTCCTGTCCGTCGGTATCCGAGCAAGAGCGTTGGCTGCAAGCCATGCGTCCTCCAGAAGCTGAGACACCTGGCGAAAAACTTTATGAACAGTGGGATTGTCCGCAAGTTATAACCAAACATCCTTACGAAGCTCACGAACCCGACGTGCTTAACTTAGAATTAGGTGACGTTGTTAATGTAACTCGCAAGTTACCAGATGGTAAAACGATATTATTATTGACTTTTTATGCTCAAATAATGAACAAAAATAATCAGCGTTTACGTCTCTTAAATAGGTTGGTATCATGGCGAACGTATACGTGACGGTGCTGTTGGCTGGTTTCCAGGTAGTTATACAGAAGAGGTTAACTCGGCCCATGTGCGCGCTCGTAATCTTAAGCAACGTCATCGCTTGCTTACTTTCACCGCTACATATTTAGAATCACAAAAGCGTCAGAAATGACAGCAACATAATATCAACTATTCACAAATTTACATCAGTTTATGTAAATTATATGTTTATGTCAAATTTTAAATTGCAAGAGAACATTTTACCGAATATTTATATATGTATCTATGTATGTATGTATGTATGTATGTATGTGTGTAGTTTAAATATATTTAAGCATTTGATGTGTGATACGAAAAACAAAAAAAACAACAAATTGAAGAAAGGAACAAAAAGAAAAGCAAAACGTGGGCAATAATTTGAAAAAATATATTTTAAGATTTTAGAGTTATATTGTTAATCATAATAAGTAGGCTATCGTCCATAAGTTTAGTTTAGAAAACGAAATATTTCCAATTCATATTTTGAATAAAATACAAACTCTGCGTAATGTAATTTGAAAATTTGAACTTTATTAAAAATAAAGAATAAATATCAAATCAAGAAATAAGAACAAATAATTAACAAAACTATATTCATTTTTTGAGATGATTTTTAAAAACCTAACAATAAAAGTTGTCAAAGTTGTCTGTCCCAAAGTTGTTTTAAATGTGATTTCATTTTTAATCACTTTCACATACTCCTTTTTATATAGATATACCTGGTATACCTCAGACTCTTTCAAAAGCTTTGCTTAATTCAAACAATAACTTCTGCAGTCCAGATAAAGATTAATTATTAATTCAAACATAATTTCAATGTTTCAATTCAATTTCGATTGATTTCAGTATTAAAGACACTTATCACTGAAACCACTCTTTTATTTCTTCTCAAACTCCACCTTTGGGGACATTCGTCTTTCTTTTTCACTTGATGCTTATTTTGGTATACTCTCTGCAGTCAATTGATACAGAATCTACAATTGAGTTTTCAACAATTTTCATTAACTTTGTGAAAGTGTCACTGGATGTGTGCAATAGCTAACCGCAAACGTTTACAAGATGCCAATATCTGTCCAACTATTGTGCAAGTGAGTGAAAGAAAAAAAAAGCGTAATGTGGAGGCGACAACCGACATATATGCATATGCACATATATGTATATACATATACATGTGTATGTATTTGATTATTGCAAAACTTTTACTAAAAATATTGAAAAGAGATGAATTGATGAATTTGAGAATTTCCATGAGAAGGTTTTGGAGGAGATATTAAACAAAGTAGGGGACCGTTAAATTAAATCAGTACTTAGCTGTAGATATCCACTTAAGTTAAAAATATTTGGAATTCTTTTGTGTGGCTATCTATATAAGTCCCTCTTAGTGTCTTAGAGTTTACTTATCATGTTTTTATTTATTGTTTTTTCTTATTGCGTTATATGCGTTTAAAACCCAATTAATTATAAAAGTATTTAAATTAATTGAATTATATTGAACTTTTCGATGACATATTCATTTTGGTTTTTGCGATCAGCACTTGTGCTCTCGTCAACAAATCTTTTTTTTGTTTTTTTATTGCATGTTTACAGTTTTTCTCTTGGCTTGCCCTTTATTTACTATGTCTTTAATAGTGTGAGGTTTAACGTTTAATTTGAATCTCGTAAAATCTCGTTACTTTGTGTGGAAAGTTTGAGAAAATCTAGACAATGTTCGATGAGTGTAGTTATCTAGAGCACTCATCTCGTCCTTCAGCCTGTGAAAGACCAACTCGTAACGTAGCGTGTGGTACTTCACCTCCGCTTTCGCTTAAATCTGGTTCGTCGACTCATGCAAAGACTCCATCCTTGCCTACAAAGAAATTCTCATCAACGAGTGGAAACTGCAGAACTCACAGTTTAAACGGGGCATTGTATATGGTCTTGGATATGGAATCTATGGATCTATGGAATATGGAATCTGAAATGGAACTGCGTAGTGGAAAATTAAGAAAAAAAGGTAAATAAATAAAACAATAAAAAAACGTGAGCAGAGTTTTGCTGAACATAACGAAGCGTGTTTGTTCAGTGTTTTCTTTCCACGGCAACGCTCCTATATTCCGAACTACAGTGAGGAAACTTTAACTCCATATCTAGCAAAAGCGAACATTTTAAATTTATACTGCCCAAGATAAATAAATGGATCTGGATCTCAGCATATTTGATTAACGTTCTGCTTTGGAAAGTTAGCTCTAAATTACGATTAATACAGGGCGCTAGTGAAACATCGAAGGAAAAAAAAAGTAACGCAACAAATTTGAGCAGCAGTAGTAACAGTAGCTACATCGTACCCATCATCATCTGTCTCTAAAGTAACTAAAGCTATCCCATCTACATTATATGCCGGTGTCCTTGAAACCGCAACAACAACTCAAACGATAGAAAACAGCAGAAGTAGACAACTGCAGCAGCAGCCTTGCATTCCATTTGTGGTTCTTCGAGGTCTTTTGTCATCACCGAAAACAGCAACAACTGGTGAGAAAAAAAACTAAACCTTAAAAGATCATTTTTGCCATTCTAAGCACATCAGTGACAGTTTAGCGACATTAAGGAGATAACAAAAAATTTTTTCATTTTTCAATTCTCAATTGTTTCCTTTCTCACATCTACCAATATTCCATAAAATACTCAAAAGACGGTTTAAGCTACAATTATTTTTTTTTTTTTTAAAAAAAACCATTGATCGTCCGTCGGTATTTTATAGGCGCGTCAAAGAATGAGGAAAAATAGACGAATTGTTCCCGATAATTTATATATATAATATATATATAATATAATAACGATTTATATACAGCATATAGTTTTGGAAATTTTGAAATTTTGTACAAATATCAGCCATATAAAATAAAATATATGGTAACTAAATCTATACAAAAAAAAACGAAAAAGGGTTCATGCACACAATTTACCCGATCTGACTATATCTCGGAGGTAACAAACCAATAATAGGATGAAAATGCATGAGAGGAACACAGGGAAATCCAAAATGCGCAAAACATGCTACTTAGAACATGAATGGATTTAACCTCTTTAAATTTGTTGGAATTAACAAAAGCCAGAAGTAACCTATAGAAGTAAACAATTATAATATTACAAAACATCATCATTTCTAAGCACCGACGAAGCTTTACTATTTGAAGATTTAATAAATCGAATGTCGTTCTAACCCGCCTAATGCTTTAACAACGAACTGGTCATCGTCTATATGGCAAGTTAATTAAGCAAGGGATTTAGATACAACCTGAAAAAGGAAGGGAAGAAAGAAAAAAAAGAAAAACTTTGTTTTCATTTCTCAAATTTTTTTTTCTTTCTCATATCCACCAATATTCAAAACAAAATGTATATTGATCTAATGTATTGAATATCGTTCTAACCCACCTAACCTGTCTATACGACAAACTAATTACGCAAGGGATTTAGATACATCGAAATTCAAGAAAAACAAATCGAAAAAAAAGAACGAGAAAAGCAAAGAAGAAGAATAAGCAAGGATCGATTTACTTACTAAATAATTACATAAAAGAGTTGAAAGTGGTTTCCAGTTAAACAAGAAAATGGGAGCCCAACGTAGATCAATTTTGTTCTTTAACTTCGCTTTCTTTTAACTTTCGTGAAGTGAATAATTTTCATATTATTAATTAATTAAATTAATTAATACACACACACACACACACACCCTTATATACGCACCTACATATACAGGTTAAGGACTACTAACCCCCTTAGAAACTTGTATGGGCCAGAGAAAGAATATATAAAAAAAAGGAAATAAAATAAATATCGTTCGAGAAGCAAATAAAAACAAAATAAACAAAAAAAAAAAAAGGAAAAAAGAGAAACCAGGTAAGTGCCCATAGGAAACTACTAACCATATTTTAATCCCCTTGTCCCATTAACACCCATCCGGGAGCGGCGTCCATCGACATCACGACATCGACGTTACGCGCAACCTGGGTTAGCTCCTTACGCCGACACGAGCTCCAAGCCAGTCTATGGGAGTTCGACTTGGACATCAAAAATTCCGTCCAAGAGATGACGAGGCGATGGGTCCAATTCATAAACCAGGACAATAAGCCCACGGTGGTTGCATACAGGAGCTATAGACAAAGCTTAAGGTCCTAACCATACAGCGATCGGTCTCTCCAGCCTCTCACGCGGGAAATACCTCCAACGAGCCATGAACGAACGAGATAGAATATTTGCAGCCACCGATAAGTGCGGAAACCCTGCACGTGTCAGCGACGATACCGGGACAGAACAGCACAATATTACCGGCATTTTACTCCAATGTTACCGCACCAGTTAACAACACCACCAAAATCACCCAACTCGCCGCCCCGATTGACGGAGCACACCCACTTTTCCCGACAGCGGCTGACACGAGGCCCGCCATTGAAATAGTCACTAGATGGGGACTAAATTTTACCGGCAATAGAGAGCCGCTTACTTTCATCGAGCGGGTCAAAGAGTTGGCAGAGGTATACAGCGTCGACAAGAACCGTTTACCAGCCACCATGGTGATGATGCTACGCCACCGGGCCTTAACGTGGTACCGCAACAACAACCAACAATGGACAGCCTGGGAGAAGTTCAAGGTCGATTTTCTGAGGTTCTTTCTGCCATCGCGGCACTTCATCCGCCGACGCACCCAGCGACCGACGGACAAATTTCAAGACTGCGTGCTGACGCTGCAAGACTTGAAGCACCATACCATGATGAGGGAAGAGCATAAATTAGAACGCATCTACACGAATTCGCAAACCGATTATCCGTGTTACATACGGTGTCGACACTTCACGCATTTAGCCAAACTCACAAAGCTCGCAAACGATTTGGAGGCGATCCCGACAGGCAGCAGGTCCTGCGAAGCGAGACGCATACCGACAATTTCAGCCAGACGTTCGACGGAGCGTTTCGCCGAACAACGGGGCGTGGGCACCAACGTGTGCCCAGAGCGAACACCACCAGTATAACTGCCTGGATCCATAGCTCTTGCACTGCTGGATCTGCAGCCGACGAGGCGTACGAATCATTACCTGCTGCCAATAGGAAAACTACCGGGAAGCCCACCAATAGCGATGGGATCCAAACGGACCCCGAGACGAATCTGTCTCGCGAACAGTATTATCCGCTACCTTAGCAAATCCATCCTATCCACAAGGTGCAACGCTGCAAGACAAGTCCACTGTAAAACAAAGACCAAGTCGTACTCAACTAATTCAACGAGACCACCCTACATTGACCCTCTGTAACGAAACCTACGATATACCAAAGCAACGCCCTTCTTTCGCGCCGGAAGTTGATAGCGGCAATCCACTCTCCAGCGAAGCCTATCCCACATTCCGACGTCGGAAAGCCAAAGGCACAAGAGTGCTGATACGACTCTCCGTCAACAAGAGGCCGGCGCCACGCCCGACGGCACGGCACCCATCTTGGAACAACAATCAAGTTTGCCTCAACAGTAAGTCGTTATAACAACATCACGGCCGACACCACAACAACAGCAGCAAATCATAGTTTCTATTGCTCATCAGGAACAACCGCAACAGTATTTTGGGCACAGCAACAACAAAAATCATCAACAGCGGGTCGACTACATACCCCAAGAACTATCGCATTGCAGTTTTAGTAACCATAAACAACAAAAGCAGCAGCAACAACAACAACAGCAAGTACCAGCAGACATCAGTACCCAAGTATCACCGACCATACAGCGGATGCCAACTTATAGTAATGTTAATATCGTCACTTCTGTGCAGCAGTACAATAATCATAACAATAACATCGCAACAACCACAGTGAATTCAACAACAACGACAACAACGACGATAATTACCAGACTAACTACCGGGTCCTGCCTATGCAGCAAAAGCAATATGCACAGCAAAATGCTAACAATAACTTTAACAACCGCTCATCGGTTGGAACAAGCCATCTGGCATCGGGTATGCCTCCAGCAATAGCGGTCGTAGAAAATGAAACAGCAGGAAACATAAAAGTCACTGGTAATGAAAACAAAACCTCTTATGAAGCAGAAGTTAAACAAATTCTTTCGCATTCACCTATAACGAGCGGTATGGAGTAAAATGTCAACAACAGTAGTAATCAATTGCAACAGCAATCTGCTTTTCATAATCATCCATCTCTGCAAGCGAACTTTATAAAATATGCACTACCTTCACCTGTGCCACCACACACAATTTTTTTTTCCCAACCTTTCTGCTAATATTTGTTGACTTCTTCTCACTTGTCGAAAGCTCAGAATGGAAGTGTCCTGAAAACCGCGCCAAAGTCTCCTCAACGTCAAACTTGCTTTCATGAGTAATATTAACAACTCTTGTAACACAGCGTTGTATTCCTAACAACTACATTTTACAAATTCCACAGAACTATCTAACAAAAATAATGAACGCTTTCGCTTTCCCTTTCTCTTGCTCATTTCTCGTAAACTACAACAGGTACACGATATAAGTTTGCACAAAATTATTCTACAAAAATAGAATAACAGCGGTGGGTATAAAAAATTCGATGAGAACCTAATATAACTTTATTAGTTGTTTTTTGTTAGTGTTATTATAATTACTTTAGGCAAAGAAAAAATTTCGAAGATTAAAATCTTAAATCACTAACATCTATAGTTATCGACTTTATTGAAGATTCTAACGCGCCTGAGATTTGAATTCACGACCATGGGGAATAGGGTTAGCCATTTCTATCTGTGTGTCCATCTATTAAAGTCATTGTGGCTATATAAACATGTTAACGGCCTGGAAAGTTTGTTTAATGGAAAAAAAGCCAACTTCAAATTTTTCATATTAGTTTTCCAGATCCAGAAATCAGATAAATCGACTAACAGAGTAAGTTAAGTGAGTTGAATGGACAAGAGGTATCCGAGGTATTCAACACGAACTCACATTAGGTAAAACAAAGGTTTTTATTATTATTAATGCCTTATACTTCAAAGTTTCAAAAGTAAAATCGCAAATGTTACGCGGTCTTGGCAATCAACCTTTAGTTCATGACCAAATGTACGCCATACAATTAAAAGACCTATACATTGAGCAATTAACTAAACTTTGCCAAGAACGACCTTCGAGTCGATCGATTAAAGTCTTAATAGGAATTTTACACGTCATATCTAAGGCATAATCTTGTCCATTTGAATTGTTTCTAACACTATTTATAGTATGTTTGTGTATTCAAATATATATGGCATTGATTGCAGGGTATTCGGTCACTAAGACAACTAGCCAGCGTCATAAACAAGATGAGTGCAAGCATTAAATTACTTTTATTAATTTCCAATTTAATAATCGTTTACCAAAGTAGTGTTGAGTTTACAATCAAACGGAATAAAAACTTAAAAAATTTCAAAAAACATATTTCGAAAATTTTGCAAAACAGAAGAACACTTCAACACCTCAAATATATTTTTGTTAAAATATTTTTTACATTTCAATTTATATTATTTGCTGTTTAGCCGAAAAACAATAAGGTCCAAATGGTCTCTCCACGTAAAGCATCATCTTGCTTAAGTTTGGTTCAGGAAGAGGAAAAATTGAATCCGTATGTCAATCAAAAATAAACATGAGAACACTTACATTTTATCATTTTGTAATTTTCATGATGTTAGTGCCAACGCCAAAAGCTGCGAAAGCGTTCATTCTCATTGCTCTTCAAAGAGTATGGCTAATATAATTTATCGAGCTAAGCGGCCGGTGGGACGTGGGCCAGCTGTACGCCAACCCTCAGTTGTACCAGTCAATAATGAAATACGCCAACGAGTGCTCTCTGCACGTCGCTTGCGTATGAAAACTTTCCAAAACCAATTGGCGGACGCACAGCAGACCATTGCAGTAAGTTCCAGGAAATACACGATTTTGCTTATAATAATCTCATCAAAAACGCTGTACTTTTAGGAATTGGCTCATGAAAATCGAATGTTACGTACCTTGCATAAACGTCAGGATTCCGCCTTAGCTAAATATGAATCTACAAATGCCGAGCTTCCACAATTGCTACACTCGCATGCCGAGGAATTAAGAGTTTGGCAAACAAAGCATCGAAACCTACAAGCGGCGAACAAAGAGTTGGAACAAAAGCTAAAACAAAAGGAGTCCTTGATATTGTCTCTCTCCGATCAGAATAAATATTATATACAGCTTAATAAGGACAAGTAATTGAAAGCAATCGAACTTTCGATGAACAAATTGAAAAAAGAAAAATTTCTTTACAGAAACTTAGAAGATCGGCAGCGCTTAACGGAGAAACTGCAAGCATTGGACACCCGTTTACAGGAAAAAGAAAATGATATGAAAATGATGGCCCGCAAATTTCAGTTAGAGGCGAAACAGTTCAAACAGCATTTGCAGATGGAACAGCGAAAAACTAAGGAGGTCATGATGAAATTGGAAAAGTCCCGTTTAGAATTGTCTGGTTTCCGCAAGCTGGAGGAGTTGCAGGTATACATTAATTATTTATAAGACTTTACTGTGACTTAACGTTGTCCTTCGCAACTTTAACGCTTAGCTTCAAGAAAGATTTAATATGCAAATGAGACGAAATAAAGCGGGAGGGAATGAGGAACTTAAAGATGAAAAGATATCAGAAAAATCGCCTTTCACTGATGGTGACACTGCAGAAGATACCGAAGTTCCTACTACTCATCGCTCGAATCACAGCACAAATGTACAAACTCAACGTACAACCCGAGCCGTCAAAAAAGTGAACAATACAACTAAAAACTTAATTGTCACATCTACAGTTCCGGAACCACAAAAGCAAACCACTGCTCCACCCAAACCAGTTGCAGTACTGAGGCGCATTAATCAGACAGAAAGAGATACCTCTGAAGAAACTTATAAAGTTCCAAAAACTTCATTAAAGTCATCAGCACAACAGCAACAACAGCCTTTGTCAGCTTTATCTCCTCCAAAACCGGAAAAACTGCAACCTAATTATGAAGATGAATATGAAAATGCTGACGACGAAGCACGCTATTCCACCGAAGATACGGCCGATGAAACCTTAGGTCAATTGGACGAAGAAACCGATGATAATGGAGGAGGTTTTATGGCAAACATTGACGGCGACGCAGACGAAAATGAGCAGACTTATGAAAATGAAGAATTTTATAATGAATCTGGCAAAGTAGAGGTAAAATGCCAATCGGTTTAATTAAAAAAAAAAAAAACTCGCGTTCATCTGAATTTGGAAACAAATTAGAATTTTCGCTTTATTATTTCTAGTTTATTACTCCTACGACTGGCAAAAAGAGCCGTATGAAAGAAGAAATATCTACAATACGCAAACAGATTTCCAATGACTATAAAGAACGTGAAGCATTTCTTGATACGTTCTGCCGACAAGCGACCAGTGGTATTATGCAGGATGATAACTCCAAAATATTTAATGCAGCAGATCACAAGATTCCCGTTAATCGCAAACATAAACTATTAGCTGCACTAAAAGCCATCGATACCAACAAGAGCCAGGATTAAAGAATTTAAGCTTTTGCATCATTTAAAAAAAATTGAATTTATTTACCTCACTCTTTTTTAGATTGATTGCTATAGTATATATATTGACGTAACGCTTTAAGCTTTTGGCAATTTACACCAAACATATTGAAAATAAATAGCAAATCACTTTAACTTTGTAATAAAACTACCTCTTCTGTTGTTTGCTACGTATTTTACTTATGGCTTTTGATATTTTTTTACGCAGTTCTTTTTGTCGCTTGAATTTCGAGGCTTCCTCGGCTAGACGCTCTGCTTTAAATTTTTTAACACGCTGTTTAGTTTCTTGGCGAACTTTTTGGCGTTTCTCTCGGTAATTTGTCTCTATCATCTTCATAAGCTTTGCTACCTTTTGCTCATAAGGAGATCGTATAATAGCGACAGATTCTTCTTTTCGTTCCGGGTTCAAGGGCCCAAATTTGGGCTTATCTTTATAAGGCAGAGCTTTTTGTAAAGCTTTGGGTATGACTAAAGGTTTGAGAGCTTTGGGCTCGCGTTTAATTTCGGTGTAAAGGCTTTCAGGTTGAGCCATATTTCTTATCTGACGTTCCCGTTTTAATTGTCCTAAAGTTTTCATTCCTTGCCAATGCAGTTTTTGCTCTACCGGCAGTAATAACGTAGTAACAGGAGCATAAAAACGATGAACGTCGAGCCGATACCACGTTCGACAAAACACAATATCGCTTAGCAGGATTTTGTCTTCAAAAGTAGCACGAAATGAGCCCTCAGGTGTGTGGTGAGCTTTCTTTATTTGTCCTCTTATCCCTGAAACGGTCTTGATACGAGCTCCTTCGAATTTTGCCACTTCTAGCTGACTATTAAACATACCTTTGATGAAGGCAGACTTGCGATATATTTTAAAGGGATGCCCAACGAGTTTTAATTTTTTCATTATTTGACAAGACTTATCCAACTCGATTACACAGCCCGTAGCAGCAATACGAAACCCAATCCGCTTTAATTCTTCCTGGTCGTAACGCACTGTTTGTAAAGCTAAGAAACCGGTATTCTGTGGCGTGATAGGGCCCCAAAATGTCATACTACACGTGACATGTTCGGGAGTATACTTTAAAAATCGATGTCTGAAGTTGTCTTCCACTTTTGCATATATAGCTATAGTTTGGAAACGTCGCCAGCCCATTGATATGATAATTGGATCTCCTGATTTCAGAATCTTTTGGTACCACCTATGTTTCTTCACTTTACAATTAACGTACCCCACGTTTTCTTCGATCATATTAAGGCTTCCGAGTAACAGAGGATAGCTAGACTCAAAGTTTTGTATGAATTCAGCAGGAAGGCTTTTGAAACGTAAGCGCACGTACAGACCAGCTCGGTATCCTTCGATTTGAATTCGCAAGTCTTCATCCAAATGCTCGAATTCGCTTTTGTTAATTTGAGACTGTTTTTGCGTTTCGGCTTTCAGTTCATCGTAGTAAGCATGATCCCCAATAATTCGACCACCATCTAATTTTTCGCCTTTTTCATCGTATTCTGCATCAAATTTAGCTTTCAACTTCAACTTTTTAGCCATTAATTCAGCTTTGGTAAGATTTTCTCTTTCTACTCGGCTCCACTCTTCTTTTCCCTTAGCTTTCGAAATATTCAAACCATCTTGTTGGTTTTCATTCTGGTTCAGAGGCTTGCCACTGTGTTTTTCACCTGTTTCTAAATTTTCAAAATCCCCGTACATTTCACTTTCAGCGTCGCTCATATCTTCTAAACGCAACAATGTCTGAGCATCTTCTGATGCTTTCCATTTTCCAGTAACGAAACAGTTCTTAATAAATTCTCCGTTATCTTCATCCAGCCAGTTTCGTACATTACCTACAAACATATATTCCCTTTATATGCTTGATCATTCACGTTTTATGTTTTATACTTACTAAGATTCTCATCAAAGAAGCAGTCCTCCTCTTTATCCCGTACATCCTTTTCCTTCTGCAATTCGTTTTGTTTTTTTGCTACCAATTTGAAAGTACCTTCAATTTCGTCCTCGAAATCTTCTTCTTTTTGTTCTGCTTCATCCGTTTTTCGTTCTTTCTGAATATAACACCCATACACCAGGCGCATTAAATTTTTTGATTCCGAATGACGTTGCATAAAATCTTCCCTCGCTTTTTCAGTTAAATTTTCCTTCCACTTCATGTTATCGACTATAATCGCATCATCATCATCGTCAACATCGTCATCAGTATCTCCCGATCTATTGGTACTATCGAATTCTTGGTAATCATCATCGTCGGATGATTCGTCTGAATTCTTCTTATTTATTTTCTGCTCGTCGTCGTCATCATTACCACAACGCCAGTCGTTTTGAAAAAATTCTTCGTCAGTAGTGTCCTCCTCATTGTTAGCGACCCCAGAATCATTCTAATCATATTACGATAAGTTATTTTAAAATTTGTACTTATAGTATGCCGCTTACCTCTTCTGTATCATGACTTCCAAAATCTTCGTCGTTGTCATAGTGACCGTTGTCTTTGAAATCCTTCGATTTAATGACTTGTCCATCTGAAAATAATCGAAATTCCTGTTCATCTACTAATTCATCTACTGTTTGTTTCTTCTCGATTAGCTTTGTTATTAATTCCTCTTGCTCGGTAGATGCCACATTTTTCTGTTTATGACTGTGTGAGCCTTGCAACTCAATATAAACTGCATCCTTGTCATACACAATGCCACCGATGCCAGACATTGGCGCGTAAAGTAAGCGTTCCTTCTCTAGCAAAGTACGCTTTTTTTCGATACCGGGTAATGGACAGGGGTCACTTATGCAAGTCAGTTCATCGATACAAGCATCTCCCAAACCTGCTATGTGAACCATATGTTCTTTTTTCAGCGGTACACCTCTAACATAGCCATACAGAACGACGTTTCGGTCACATTTGGGATTGCTTCGAAGCATTTCAGTATTGGTTATATCTTCAACACGATCTATCAATACATAGCTGTGTGCTCCACGCCATTGCAATGGTCTGAATTTCATGACTGATATAAATCGCCCAAGATTTTTGACCTCATTTCGCAAATACTCGCCATGCAATAAACCTGATAAGTAAAAAAGCTTGGCCCCATCGTATACCTCAGTCCAGAAGCGATGCTTCAAATCCTTTTTCCTCTTACGCAGTTGTTTCGGATTTTTTATCATATCTAAATGTGTCAGAATACCCATAATTTTAGGCATCCCATGCACTTGACAAATATTTAAAAACTCAAAAATTTCCATTTCAAAGCCGTAACTGGCATCACACAACAGTAACACCAAATCTGCACATTTGGCGACATCAATCATGGAGTTAATATCATTATTACATTCTAATAGAGTTATGCGCCTCTTCTTCGAGGTTACTATTGTTATTGGGCCTTTGATGTGCGTCTGTGTAGTGCTTACATTGGTTCTCGTGAAGTTCTTTATCAAATTACATATCAACGTAGTTTTGCCGACTTTTGGTGGTCCTACAACACCTATCAGTACAGGAGGAGGTACATCGGGAATTTGATCCACTACAGGTATATGCTGTTTTTTCGCAGTCAAGTCTTCTTTGCGACGAAAATTACGTTCGGCCTTTTGGGCCGAATTAATCGCAAATGCTTTGGGATTCCGCTGTCGGGCTGTTATATGGGATTCCCTTTGAATAGAATCTTTCGTGGCCTTCAGCTTTTTCTTGTTAGCCTTAACACCAGACTGCCTCGCACGGTGGCTCTTCGGTTTATCGATCTCTTTATCTCCATGCATTTTTTACAATGCCTTCTGCTTCTTCTTCACTAATTCAGCAAATCAGTTCAATGTGAACCCGAAGTTCTTTGTTTGAATCTTAAGAAAGTTGTTTTATTAATTAATTTTCTCTTAGTTGATTTATATATTGAATGATAAGACATATATGTCCAGTAACGTTACGAGTTTTTAACACAAAATCTCCTTAAGAGCTTCAGGTTGATAACTGCAATAAAGATAATAACAGGGAAAAGAGATGATGGAGATCACGTGATGATTATAATTAATTTATTGATGATACAACGATGTTAATTTCTCTCGATTAGTTGATATTTAAGTTATAGCAGTCCATTGAGTACTATCCATTCTAAAGTTTAGTCCAGAAGATAGATATCAAGCTATGGCTGTGTTGGAATTATTGATTTATGGAATTATAAAAATTTTTTAAGAATACTATGAGACAAGACAAAAAGTTTAATTATAACTATGATAATTTAAAAGAAGTCAGCTGATTGAATAAGATGAGTTTTATTGTGAGCGCAAAAGATTTCATATAGGTTATTATATATATCAAAGATTTTTAATGAATGTCTAGTTTTTTTGAATTTACTGCACGTAAAAATAAAAATAAAAAATCTTTAGTAATATATAAAGTATTTAATTATAATATAAGGCCAGCTGATATTAGTCACACACGTGTATTTTTTTTTTAACCGTATCTTGCGAGCTGCGTTCACGTGCAATGAATTGCACTTTAACGAAAAAGAAAATATATTCGGGCAATTAGGGAGCATTTAAAGGAATTAAATTGAAAAAAAGAATATTACTATGTACATATATATACATGAATGTTTTCCGCTATATGTCTTCCCTTGTGTGTTCTCATAAATTTTAATTGACGCAAATAAAAGGTAAAGCATTCACATCATCTATTGTACAAATAGCCTAAGTAAATGATCAATAAACATATTTGGAAATGTAATCATAAATTACAAACTTATTTAGAGATTTGTAAGTCTTCCATTAAACACTTTTTATATTACAGTAATAGCCGTCGCAGCATAGTTTGTGTGGCAGCATTTTTAACATTTCTGGTTAAGCAATTAAAGCTAGTCCAAAGCGTTGAAATCTTCATATTAGATAGAAATTATAACTTAAGTACTTTAGTTATACTGTGGGTCACACATGTATTGTTTTGTCCCCAAATTAGTTGTATCGAGTTGTTTCGTAATAAATAAATAAATAAATAAATAAATAACTAAATAAATAGATGTGAGAAGGTTAATTGCTTAATTTTTTTTAACCATAAATTTTGTACAAATTGCAAAAAATATTAAAAAGGCATAGAAAATACCTGCTTGTAGTGAGGTTTTAATTTCAAGTGATCGAAATTTAGATTAGTAAAATATTAAGATTCAAAATAAATCAAAGAATCCATAGCGAAAAGCTATAAATATATGTCAAAGTTTGCCTATATATTACATTCTAAATTTTTAGTTTAAGTATTTGTTTGACAAGGCAACCATATTTTCACTAGCACTAATTTTGATTTGGGAGCACTATTTTTATTTTAGGACTCGACACCATCTTAGATATTTCTCTTTCTTTCCGGTTTAGCAATCATGGTAAGAAGTGTTTTAAGCTCGCTAATTTACTGAAATTGTTATAAGCGGGTGAGAATGGTTGTAAATTCTTCCCAAGTTGCTTTGATTTAATATATGTGTAAGTAAGAAAGATAAATGGAACTACACATTGTATTAAAATATGGCTGTGATTGCTAACATTTAGAGTGAAAACGTGCTTGTTGCTTTCTGCCTCGAAAAATGGGGTAGAAGAAACAATAATTTTTTTAAATTTTGGGCTATGGCGGAAAAGCGTAATAATAAATTATTCTTTGTCTGATTCCAGCCTTTCCAAAGATTTGTACAAACTGGGCGCATCGCTAAATGTTCGGCTGGCCCATTAAAGGGACGACTAGTTGCCATTGTCGATGTAGTTGATCAAAATAGGGTAAGTGTTTAAACCTATCTATCAATAAAAAGTTCAATATTAGCGAAAAGGTGTGACGAAGTCTGGGTTCTTGATAGGAAGTGCCAATAGATATATAAACGAAGTTATATTAAAACTTTCTGAAACTTTATTTGCTTAATGCTATGGTAAATATTAGAATTCTTAGTGAAATACATAAAAAACCATCCAATCCTAGAGTCATACTTGTGAAAACAGCCTAGAAAAAAATATTTAACTTTAATTTTCGCAGGTCCTTGTTGACGGGCCTCTCACTGGAGTACCACGTCAGGAATATAGGCTAAACAATCTTCACTTAACGAAATATAGGATAAAATTCCCCTATACTGCTCCTACACGCATTGTACGCAAGGCATGGCAAGAAAGCGATTTGAAGAGCCAATGGAAAGTGAGCTCCTGGTCGCAAAAAGCCCAAAACATTTGTAAGGTAAGATGTCATAACAGTTAATCAAAACTTGCGTCAAAAATGATGATAATGAAAGTTCTTGATAGGAATTGCCGGCTGATACATATATGAAGCGCATTTTTCTCTACTGATCATATTTCCTTATTATAAATAAATTGTAGATGGTGTGTTCTTGCCTAACAGTTTTCAATTTTTTTCCTTTCAGCGATCTCAACTTAATGATTTTGATCGATTCAAATTGCGTTATGCAAAACGCCAACGAAACAAGCTGTTGACAATTGCGTTTAATGCATTAAAGAAACGAACCAAGGCAGATGGTAGCATTCGTAAACTTAAGAAGGACAAGCGCGAGGCCATACGTCAATTGAAGTCGCAAGGTGTTAAGAAAGCTGCTTTAAAAAAATGAGTTATTAAATTAACCTGATTATAATAAATGGAGTTATGTTTTAAGAAAAAACTCTGGTAGTGTATTTCTCTTTCTCACTTTGGAAGTGTTTATTTTTTAAATAAATTGTACACGGTTGACGGGGACATTTTATGTCAAAAAAGAAATGGGAATAATCTTTAAGATTACTTCTTATTCAGACCTTTAGGGTAGTATCCAAACTAAGATTAATTCGGGTAATAATCAATGTTTCCCCTCATCTTCCGGCGAAGGGGTTGTATCGAATGCTTGATCACCCCCATATACAACTCGCCAGTTATTGGGATGATTATACGCGAGAAATATTGGCAAATGGAGAAACATAGTTAAATGGTCCTCCTTAACCGTTGTTGAGACCTTAATCCAATCTCGAAGCCAGGATATCATTTCTTCCTTAGGCAAGTTACTTGGATTGAGGCCACGTATAAGACAGGCGTTGCGAAGAGCTTTCTCATTCATATTATGGACATCACCTTCTCGACATATAGCTTGATCCATATAATGTAGCAGAAAAGCATGCTCATATAAACTATGACGTTTAAATATCCCTCTTGAAGCTTGATGCATTTTTACAAGCATCCTCTGGGAAAGATTTCAGTTGTAGTCAGCATCAAATGTAATAAATAAAATTTGCTTACGATATGCTTTCGATTTAAGGAAACGAGGTTGTATGGCGGTTCAGTAAAAATAGATTTGACGTCCATTAACTGTTCTACGGTGGGATGTGTTCCGCTGCCCAACTGACCGAGGATGATTGACAACTGTTTATGTTTTGGATGCTTTTCTATATATCTTAATTTCTCTTGCAGGCATCGAAAAACGGGAAGATAATATGTAAGTCGATTATGAAATTCCATGTGTTGAAATTCCAGCTTCTGCCGATAATTCCAAAAATGTGATGTTAAAAGTACGCGCGGATACATAAAACTGTAAGGAGATCTAATGTAATACAACTGGATTGGAATGGTTTGAAAAGGACTTACGCCAAAGGAAAAACTGCGTAGCCTACCATGGGTAGGGCTGAAAATATGAGAGTGGGCGCCATTTTGAACATATCCCTCGGCATTTTCATATATAATTCCAATTCTTGGCGGTTCAGCGACTTTATACCTTTAAAACTCACTATACGAGTTATTTTCAAATAACGTTTCATGTCCGCAAAAAATTCCTTAACACCTTCAAAAAATACGCGATACACTTTCATAGCTGAGGGGAAATTTTTTTCCAATAATTTATCGTAACCCCTGACATAATCGAAATAACGGGTAAAGACGTAACCTCGAACATTATCACTCACTTTAGATGCACCGCGAATTTTGGTTACATTGTCTAAAGAAGATTTTAATGAAAGTTCCACCTCCTTTTCCGTGATACTCAAATTTTTGATTTCATGTTTCTCAAAACCCGACTTAAGCACACGTTTCGGCGATTCCGCTTCGGGTCCCGTAGCTGATGGAATTTGCGGAGGATTTGTTAGTCCCGGAATCTGTTTTTCCGTTTCGGCATATTTACTTTAAGTAGAGAAAAAAACTAAGCGGTAACCAGGTTTCCAACAGGAACAAATGTTTAACATTGACTTACCTTGTGGTTGCGTGCAGCCGCAATGCATTCCCTAAACAACTGCGTCTCAACGTATTCTCATGATGAGCGTTTAAGGGTACACGCATAAGACGCAACACCAAAGTCATTATTTAGGGCTACTTATGCAGCCACCGCAAAATTGAAATAATTTGCCGACTGTATATTTTTACAAAACTTTCTTACGATAATCAAATAAAAAGTTGCAGTAACAAAAATACGAGTCGAAAAAAAATTACAACATAACTCTTTATAATTTACGTAAACGAAACAAAATCTATTCAAATCAAAATGATTTGTAGAGTTGCCATTAACGAGGCGAGCGATATCAATAAATTATGTTATTTTATATTTCCGTTTAAAAACTTCTTTTGCTTCGACTTTATTCAGACGTGTCTGAAAAGAAAAGGTTTTTTTTTTTAGAGTAAAGAATAAATTTATTGTATAAAACTTAAATAAAAATTTTTCCAATAACACTTTTACAGAAACTATTTAGAAAACTTTTAGAGGTTTTTAGTCTACTTTTTTCGCGTATACCTGCGTATAAAGCACAATTGAAATGGATGACAGATTTACATATTATAACTTTGAGCCAAGAAGATCGTTTTTTTAAATGAATAAATTTTGCTTATTAAATACAGGTGGGTGAATAAAAATCTCATGCCTATAATAATGTTGTGGAAGGGTGTACATTTTGGTCGTAAAGTGCTAAGAGTGATTATTATTAAAGCAAACCAGAAGAGTTAATTTTTTAGGTGCTTGCATGTATTTTTATTATTTTTTAGCTTAAAAAACTATTTATTGAGGAAAATTGGTACAATATGTTTTAATGAAAATATTTTTCCGCATTTTCTACAATTTTTTCCTATCTTTCTGGCAACATGGCGATACCGTATCGTGGCTTTGCAGCGAGCCAAACATCAACCCATTTTCGCACTTCTTTAACATTTCGAACCCGCGTGCCAGCCACGCTATGATGCATCTCCCTGAACAAGTGGTAACCAAAAGACGGCATTTCTGGTGAGTATGCTGACTGCGGCAGAGCTTTCCATTCGAATTGCAAGAGGGTTTTCTCGACAACTCTTGCAACGTGTGACCAAGCGTTGTCATGCAAGAGGATGACTTTGCCTTTGGCAACCGCTATTACAACAATTTTGCAAAAATTGACGTTGTTAAGCATCTACAGCAACAGTTTCATTCGGTTTTAGCAGCTCGTAATACACTACATTTTACTCATCCCATCATATGCACAGCAAAACTGTCGACGTGGATGGCTCTCTTGAACTAACCATCGACTTTTTGCGCTTGGGATTATCGTAGTAGACCTACTTTTCATTGTCAGTCACATTACGCCACAGAAACTCTTCTTTTTTGCAATGCAATGAAATCGCGATGTTGAAACGGTTCCAAATGCCGTTTTCGGATAATTCGTGTGATAGCCATTTTCGTTCCTTTGGGATCTTTCCCATCGCATGTAAACGCCTAGAAACTGTTAATTCATCAACTACTAAGTTGTTCGAAACTTCTTTGAGAGAACCAGCTGGGTTTTCGGACAATAAGTGTTGCAATTCATTGTCTTTGGACTGTTGTGGTTCTCCAGGCCAAAACTGACAATTAGAAATGATGGAGCAGCATGACCATAAGGTTCTAAAAGTATTTGAAGGGGATTCGGTTGCAGATTTCTTCAAATCAAATAAGGAAAGTAATAAATGTCGAAAATGCAATTGAGAGCGTTCTATGATTAGTATCTATATACATTGAACAACTCAATACTAAATCGAAATATATTATTTTATGTAGAGAAGGATCAAAATTATCGAATTTAACCGTTATGCACGTTGACGCATATTGACGTCGCTGATCGAGTACATGCAACCATCTATTAGAATGGAAGTGTTACAATATCTGCCCTACTTGCCGCATCACGCTCTCTCAGATTAATTTTTATGGATAATAAAGCAGTAGAAAAGCACAATAGCAAGAAGACAGTCTAATGTGGTTAATATGAAGAATGGATGTATGCAGATTAGTTAAAAAATAGCAGAAAATCCAACAAACTATCAATACTGTTTCCCTTTCACTTATTTTTTTTTTTTCATGTAAATCGTTACTTTGTTTATTTTTGTAAATAAGAAGAGGAAATGTTGCTCTAACTTATCATGTAAACAAATTTCTATTGTTACGTAATTAATACTACGGTTTTCTCTATAGATGACCGGTTAATTTGGATTACGTGGTATGATGGATACTTTGACATTGCTGTTCGAAAATGTTCTGTAGGTGGTTTCCTTTCAAACTCTCCAAAAGTTTGCATTCACTTCACTTCACAAAACTGGCATTAATCGATCTTTGTAATTAATAAGTTCTTGCATATCGCCTGATAAATGGAAATATCAACAAGAGATCTTCGCTTAATAAAACTATTTAATTACAAAAATGTTCGTGAATACTAGAACTGAAATATAATGAGCAAATAGAGCCGAATAGACTTAACGGTAAAGTAAAAAACTATATTTACACTTTTAGATTTACCAACTTGTGTATGTTAATGAACCGGTGCAAAACATTGAAGAAGTGGCTGAAACTTGCCACACATATTTGTTAAACGCTTGATAAACGCTTAAAATTTCGGGCTATACTCCGGGAAATGTATTTACCGTTACAATTACATTGTAGAGCCACAGATATAAAAAGCGGGAGTAGTTTTCCTTATGGCTTCTAAATTAAGTTAATAAAAGTAGAGATTTGGTTTTAAGTAAATATCTGTTAACGGCTGCAAGCTACTGATAAAAATGTAATTTGGAATTATTCATTATTTTTGTTAAGCAAAATTATTGTGTACTTTTCTAGATGTAGCATAACTAAATAAATTCAGTTCTGTAAAATGGTGTGTCTAGGGGTTGAGCATTCAAATCACAAGGATATGTAATTCTACTGGCGAAACATAACGACGTTTTAGTAGAACTTTTCAATAAGAAAAAATTTGCATATTGTAGAAACATAGTAAGAAAGGGATAATGAATACTGTAATGTAAATAATGTAAAAAATGTATTCCACTATATTAGGTGCAAAAATAAATTATGTAAATTGAAATTTGTTGGTTCATAAAACCTGCGCGATGCGCTCATTTTTTCTGAAATTTTCGATATAGTAACATAGACAATGATGCTGTCATTAAGGGTATGTCAAAGAGTAAAGAGGCGGATGTCATTTACGCGTTTGGCTTTTATTAACTGAATTAAGTTGGAAAAAAGTGCAACTGAAGCTACGAAAATAATTAGCTTGGATTGAGGTGGAAATACAGTAAGCTACGAAACTGTTAGAAAGTGTGAAATTTCCACCAAAAAATGTTTGTTGCGTAAACGATGGAATTTGCATACATCTGTTCAACCGTGTCCACTGAAATAAAGTCAGAAAGTGATCTTCAGATCTTGGGCTCTGGATTATTCTCCAGATTTGGCTTCTTCTGTTTACCACTGGTACATATTGTTACAGTGATGTTTAGCAGATTCGCAACTCCGCAAATATGAAGAAGCGCGAAAATGGATGGAGCCTCGACCTCGGAACTACGAAATTTCTACCGTAAAGATATCTGGAAACTATCCGGTAAGAGGCAAAAAAGCATAAGTAGGGATAGTGCTTTAACAAGTACATATTAAATAAAGTTGGGTTCAGCCACAAAAATTATAGAATTTATTTACTCACTTGATATGCTGTGCTTCGAAGTATCATGGTGACTTTTTGTGAGAGTGTTATTGCATAACTAGCTAATCAGAATAAACTTTGTGGTGTTGGGTTTTTTATGTTCGTCCTTCGATTATTCATGTTAAAGGGAATAAAATCGAATAAAAAATTAATTGTTGTACTTCAATTTGTTTAACTTCGTGTTAGCGGTTAGTGAAGTCGCTTAAAAACAGTCCCATATGTAATTATTTTTATATCTGGTTACGTGAACTTTAACGTTTTATCAATTATTGAGCGAAATTTTTATTGTACTTTTTTACACTTCCTTACCTTCTTAGCCACTAATGAATATTATCAGCGATATGTAGAAAAGTTGCTTCCGATTTTTTTTTAAACACAATAAAGGAAATGTAACTGTATGTGTGTATGTGCGGGTTTCTTTTAAAAAACTACATGCTTTGCCGTCGTGTTAATTTTTGCTGAAGTTGATCATTTTCGTCGCAATGGTAGTGCAAAAACGTTGAATATTATTTGAAATGGGAATATTCGTTTTTTTTTTCAAAAATGTTTAATTTGCTGGTAACGGGTTAAATGAATGTGCGGCGTTAAGCGCCTGCGTCATGCAGTAGGTATTTCTCCATTGAACGTAATCGAAAATCTCAGTTCCGTAGACAAATAGCTCACTTAATATTCAGTTTAACTTCAGACGTGCAATACCAAATAACGTTTTCGCAGAATCTGTTTCAATTTTAAACGTTTTATTTATAGTGTAGATTTAAAACAATAAGAAAGCAAAAAATACAAAGTATCTTTACATATTTATTCATATATAATTAAGTATGTATGCAAGTTGCGTGAAAACTATCTCTACTAACAATGCTTTGACATTGACGAACGTTTAGCTATCACCAACAACCATTAAACAATCAAACAACATCAAAGTGCGTAATTTTATTGAATATATTGAAAGTGAAGGGTATTTTGTTTACTTTTTTTTTATATACGTTTAACAATTACGGTTAGCATTGAAAAGGCGAAAATGGAAAATTAAAGAATTAATTTAAAAAAACCTTGAAAATGTTTAAAATAACATACCTTCGAGTATATACGTACATATGTATACAAAATGAAAATGAAAGCAACAGCAACAATAATACAAAATGTATGTATACGCTATACGTTAAGGTTTTCACACATTATATTGACGTGTGAATTTGTACACATATTTAAACGAATGGATAGACATGTATGTAAAATAAAAATATTGCTGGGCTGGCTATTGGTTAAAAGCATCATTATGATCAACATCGTCGTCTTCTTCATCTTTATTCGCATAGGTTGTGACATTAGTACCACGTGAAATTGCTAATTTTAACTATAAAATTTTATATAAATTCTTATAATTAGTACAGCAAGTGCGTATGTTTGCATTGCATTGTGGCACTTTACCATACATTCAAACTAGGTAGGTTTTTAAACACGTCTTACTGCTTCAGTAATAAACACTCGAGGCAACTTTTGAAAAAACTATGCTTTCTCTACAAACATATTTTTCTCATTTATTTGTATTTACAAATGTGAATGAAAAACCATTTATTTAAAGAAAAGTGTATCTAGACATAGATGGGTATATAGATGAGATTCAATTCTGGTTAATTCATTGTATTTCCATTGAAAAATATTTTGATTTTCATTCATCGCCTTTTTGGTTACAATTTTATGTTTGTTGTTTATGTTTGTGCGTATGTATATGCGTGCTCGATTTCATTTATATGTAATTAAGATATCATAAAGGCTACGTATACGTACTATATGCTGTTGCTCACTCTCCTTACTTAACTAAGAACAAAAAAAATAAATAGAAAAATCAATTCGTTTAGTTGAACAAAATATTCGCCACTAGCGAGATGCGTCCATCTATTCTTGTGTATATGTACTCCGAACTTTAAAATATTTTAATTTGTATGTATCTAGAATAGTGCTTCTGTTTTTTTTCTTCTTATTTTTATCGAATCAGTTATAAGAAATCGCTTCCTTTTCTATTCTATTTTTGGCCAAGGTATACATGCACAGGTACATGTTACTATATATAACTAAATAAGCATTTATATATATATATATATATATATATATATATCATATAAATAAATAAATAAATAAATAAATAAATAAATAAATTAATATATATTGACCGCTGAGATATATATCATTGCAACCAAAACGTACTAGTTTTTTTATGTTGTGCTCTTTACTGACTCATTTCACACAAATGTATTTACATATCCATTCACACAAACACAAAAATTTATATATATGCATAAGTAAACTAAATTACTGAGCTTAGTACAGAAAGGCATTGACGGTATGTAAGCTGTTCTGGTTGGCAGGTTGTTAGGTTGGTAATGTATTGACTTTGCTTTGGCTTTGCTTATGGTAAGAAAAACCTTTTCTATATACGTGAGCATATTAATTGATGTGTGGACACAAATTCAAAAGTAACCGGTCACATTTCAAAGAAAACAAACATTTTTTCCTTTTTCATTAGCTCAAATGCCAGTAAATAAATAAATAACATTTCATATTGTTACATCAGTCATGACAAGTCTTCTAAGTTGATCAATTCTCTATCTATAGTCCGTAGGAATGTAGTGTGAGTTCGTAGGAATATAAACGCGAGAAGGCAAGAATGCGATCGGCAGTGTTGTAAATTCTTGTGTTTTACTTTCGTTAGATAAATTTCAAAACTCATCTAACTCGACTTAAATGTTCGTCCCCGAATATCACGAAAATTGAAAAGTCAGTTAGTAGTGTTTTCGTTACTAGAGTCTTGTTTTGAAATGTAAATCTCCGAAAGGAGTAGATTGTGGTAATGGAAACCAACAGCAAGCATAATATACGATAAAAACATTTCCAATGTAAAAATCGAAGGCCATCTGGAGCCTGAATTAAGGTGTTAAGGTATTACTTTATGGGAGAATAAACAAGATTATTACTCAATTGTTAAACTTCTATGATGAAGATACGCTAATGTGTGTGCTCACTAGACCTTTTGACGTAAAAGGTTTCAGTATTTTCTTAGTTGCTCTTATTCCGTTAAAGTAAAGAGACTAAAATCATGATTAAAACGATATAAGTGCATTCTAAGTGCATGACCACCTACCTGCAAATTTACCTCACCATGATTTTTTTTACTGGGCGAAGTTGATCATGCTATTATACGTTCTTACAAGAGTTGTTTTATATTCGCTGGAAAGCACTAATTAGCTGATTTTTAGCGTGAAAGATCTCACGGCTTTTATCTGTTGTGCGCTGTGCCACTTGTGATATAGGGTGTATTAAGTTCGTGGGAATGTATGCAACACTCAGAAGGCATTAAGTTGGCCTCATCCTTTTTATACCCAAGAGTTCTTAATTGATCCTAAATTTTCTGTCCGGCTCTTTGCCCATCCGTCTAATGTCTTTCCAGGTGCTTTTGTGTGCAACCTCCACGTCGCAATTTTTTTGATATTATGACGAATGTGCTTTAAGTTCGAATATTATTGAAAATGAATTAGATCGGAGTACCTGTGTGGCCACTCCTCATATAACATCTTAATTTAAAGAAGTCGTTATATGGAAAAAAATTGCAATTCTCAAAAATTTTCAACAAAAATCAATAAGCAAGAGCATTTCGTCTTATTAAATTGATGCCAGAGGATGCCTGCTGTAATAACAAGAAAATGAGTGAATGCTTATATTAATCGAAAAGTTCTTTAAATTAATCAAATCGACGCGAAGTTAATGCAGCGGAGAATGCTGTGGTCTAACATCTCTGAGTATATTTAAGGGCTAACACTACCGAAGTTTTTCAGATAGTCAATGTCTTTTTTGCCAATAGCCAGCTAAATACCCTATAAATAGTCAGGAATGATATAAAAAGATCAATGGTCAAGAAATCTACTTTTGTGAACATAGTGCAGTTTGGCAACTGATTGCGCTGCGATCGTATCGTTTTGATTTGTGTGAAGAGTTATTGCACTGTTTTCTATTGTCTTATTGCTTTATAGATTTTTGCGCGTTTGAGGCCTAATTATTTGTAAGGGTATAAAGGTGTAAAGGGTGTAAGAGTGAAAAAATTATATGGAAATTTTGTCGGGATGTTCATTTTGGTTCTTGCGTTCAGCACTTGTGCTCTTGATAATAAGTCTCTTTTGTGTTTTCTCTTCTTTTGGTGATTACAGCTTTTCTCTTGCTCTTTGTTTATCGTTGCTTCAGTAGTGTGAAATTTTCGTCTAATTTGAGAGATCATTTTGTGATTTTGTTTTCTCTCTTTTTTTTTGGTGTTTGCAGGTGGGTTTTGCCTTCTCTTGTTCTTTTGCTCTCTTGTTATAGTGTCAATGTAACGGAGAAGTTTTCTTAAATTTTTAGCAAATTTAGTTTTGTGGAGCTCCTTGAATTTGCTCTTTTTTTTCCATCACGATTCACTTCTATCTTTTTGACTTGACATGGAGTGTTTATATACACCATGTCGCGCGAAAACTGGTCCGGAATCTGAAAGATTTGTTTCGAGTTGGCTTTGCTATCGCTTTGGCCATGCAAAGTGTGCCGGTATTATTGGCCGTGCTGCTGATGAAGTCGTTGATGCCTCAAAAGGCTTACGATGGTCATGTCGTGACTGTAGGAAGCGGGACATAGATTTTACAAACTCTTCATGGAGACGAGAAATGGTTTCTCTGAATTGAGCAAAAAATCTCGGCTCCTTGTGGGAAAAGCTTGAGCTAATTAAGCCTAGGTTCGATGAGTGTCGCTGTATCGAGTACTCATCTTCTTCCCAAGCTAGCAAAATTACAACTCGGAGCGTAGTGTGTGGTACGTCACCTCCGATTCCTTCTAAATCTGATTCGTTGGTACAAGTTAGCGCTCCCTCTAACTCTACAATGAACGTCAGCGTTTTCGATATTGCTGAGTCGGTCTGTAACAAAATAGTTACAGACAAGCCTGCAAGTCCTTCTGGTTTAAGCTATGCTGAAGTGGCAAGGATATCTCCTCCCCGTGCCGTCATTCACTCTAATCAGGCGTCATCGCCTAAAACTAATGAAGAGCAAAATAAATCATCTTCTCCCCCTGGTTATTCGAGTGTGAACGCTGGTCACCAAACTGGGCATGTCGCTCAAGCTGCTCGTGCAAATGTGGTAACCCCCTCAATATTCTCCCCATCTCATAACGCTCCAGCCGTGTACCCTACTGTTCCTAGTAGTAATGACATTTGTTTGACGGAAGTTCCTCCCAGGAAAGCAATATTTGTGTCAAGACTGGCACTTGTAACATCGGTGGATAAGATAAAAAGCTATCTGGCGGCGAAACTCCCATCAGTCAACTTAAAGCGTGTTAGCATCTTCACATTGGCTCCTTCTCAATCTAGAGCAATATCTTCTTTTAAAATACTAGTCCCGACTGAAAACAGTGAGATGTTGCTAAATAAACCACTGTGGCCAATAGGATCCTTAAGTATGGAATTTATCCTTCGAGATCGACCCCGTAATAGCAAAGCAGTAGTCCTGTCGCCTTAAAAAAACTAAATGTTTCTTCAGGCCCATTATATCTTATTTACCAAAATGTTAGGGGCCTAAATTCAAAAAGCCGTTCTACATTCCTAAATTCAGTAAGCGCGGAGGTTTTCTGTTTGGCCTTCACTGAAACTTGGTTAAAACCTGATCTACATTCGTCGGAACTTTTCCCTAATTCTTTCCAAGTTATTCAGAAAAGATCGATTGAATCGTATTGGTGTCGGTGTATTAACTGCCATATCTGCGTCAGTCCCGTCCATTTCAATAGAACTTCCCGCTTCTCGTGACGTTGAATATATTGCCATTCGAGCGAGAATACCTAATAAACAGCTATTTATTACCTGCTCCTAAAGTCCCCCAAATTCGCATATCTCCACATATAAGAAGCATGCTGCCCTCATTTGTGAAGTGGCCAAGCAGTCTAGACCCACCGATTTTGTCGTTGTGTCGGAAGATTTCAACTTGCCTCAAGTCACGTGGTGTAACAGTGATAATTCTGCCTGTTTAATTCCTTCTTCAACATCTGAAAGAGCTATAGTGTTCTTTAATGAATTACTTGACCATAATTTCGATCAATATAACTGTACCTTTAATTGTAATTGTAGACTGCTTGATCTTTGCTTTGCCAATTTTCCTGAGATTAATGTAAATCGTTGTCCACCTTTTAGTTTACCTGAGGATCCTTATCATCCAGTAATGTGTATTTCCTTTCATCACAAGTATGATGGTTCGTTGAACTGCCTTAATAGTCCAAATTCAACCTTTTCCAGCAAATATTATGATTTTCATAAAATCAATATTGCATTCCTAAAATATCATGTTTCATAGATGAGGCTTGATTTCTCAACCGGGAGTATAGAAAGCTTATTGTCATCGTTCTACAATACATTAAATCTAGTTATTGTTGCATCTGTTCCGCTTAAGCAGTGCCGACCTCGAAGCAGGTGTCCCCCGTGGTTTAATAAGACAATTAAATATTATAAGATTAGAAGAAAAAACACGCTATTCAAAAATTTTTCGAAAAGTGGCTCTTGTTTCGACTATTTCGCTTACTCAGCGGCAAGGCATAGATTTAACTCCCCCAACCACCAATATTATTACAGATACCTTCAGTTCATTAAATCCTCTCTATTTGCTAATCCTAAATATTTTTTTAAATTTGTTAATTCAAAAACAACAATTTCCTAACATCGCTCGCATGTTTCTTTTAATGGCTCTGATTCCTCGGATGATTTTGAAATCTCAAATCTGTTTGCTGAGTACTTCCGACTGCTTTTCGACTGCGATTTTCAGCAAACTAACAACTAACTTGGTTTCAATACCTAATTTGGTTATTTCTGAAGATGACGTTTTTAAAGGGTTGGGTTCTCTAAAATATAGTTGGGCGCCTGGACCTGATGGAATTCCACCATGTGTACTTAAGTCTTGCGTTGTCGAGTTATGTGGTGTTATCCCAAAGACTTTTAATCAGTCCTTGAATGTAGGTGTTTTCCCTTTGTGTTAGAAGAGTAGTTTTCCTATTCACAAAAGTGGGAGTAGACAACTTGATGAGAACTATAGAGGCATCGCTAAGTTGTGTGTCTTGCCTAAACTACTCGAGAGTATTGTGACTCAGCATCTGGTCTTTGCCATCAAATCGCATATTTCTCCACTTCAACATGGCATTCAAAAAGAAGATCTATGTCACCAATCTGTTAGAGTTTACTTCTCATGTTTTCAAGGCTTTTTCTAGTGGCTCTCGCACTGATATCATATACACTGATTTTAGCAAAGCATTCGATTTGGTTAACCATAAATTACTTATCTTTAAACTCGAAGCCTCTGGCTTCCCTTCCCATTTAATGAAATGGATAAGCTTTTATCTGCATGATAGGTCATTCAGGATTTTGTTTAACTTCATCACCTCATATGAATTCCCTGTTACGTCAGGCGTACCTCAAGGCAGCCACTTAATCTATATTTTATTTAATCTATACATTAATGATTTGGCTTCGGTGATTAAATTCAGCCACATGTTAATGTATGGTGATGATGTGAAACTGTTCTGTTCCCTTTTCATAGAATCGCAATTACATAAGCTTCAAATTGACCTAAATAATTTGGTTGCATGGTGCTCGTTGAATCATATGACACTAAACCTAAATAAAAGTAAGAAGCTTTCTTTCTCAAGAAGGAAGTCGTTCATTACTCAGCATTTCATAGATTCGCACAAGTTGGAGGACGTCGATTCGTTCACAGATTTGGGCGTTCTATTTGACCGTAGGTTACGTTTTAGCTTGCATATTGAGCTCTTGTTAAGCAAAGCTAGGTCCACGCTTGGTTTCATGAAGAGGTGGTCTAAAGAGTTTGATGATGCTTACATTACGAAAAAACTGTACATGTGTTTGGTTAGACCTATACTCGAATATGCCTCTGTTGTTTGGTCTCCTTCCTATAGGTGCTATGTAGATTCAATTGAATCTGTTCAAAAGCAATTCTTGTTGTTTGGCCTTAGGAATTTGGGTTGGGATCTGATTGCCTCTCTTCCGCCCCTATGAAAATAGGTTGCTTCTGTTGTCCTTATCGTCTCTTGAGAAACTTAGATTTGTTCTTGGCGTTTCCTTCGTAATCAAAGTAATAAATGGTGCCATTGACTCGCCTGCATTACTTGGTGAGATAAGCTTTAATGTCTCTAACCGCTTTTCTAGGCACTTCATCTTGATTGAGTTTAGTTAATGTAAATATAATTATGAGCTGTTTAACCCGCTCAGAGTTGTTTGCAAGAACCTAAATGACGTCTATTATTCTCATTATCGGACTCTTTAAAGTCCATTAAAGCAACATTGCTTAATACACTTCGAAAATCAATTGTTGTTAACTATTATCGGTTGCCAAGCTTATGCATGTTTGCGATGGCTTAGGGGTTCATTTGCAATTTGGTTCTGTACCGGTTGTGGGTGTGGCTCTGTGCTGGTCGTGTACAGGGTTTTTTTTTCTTTTTTCCTTCTTCTTTGTTTTATTACACCTATACTAAGTTTTAATATTAATTAATTTAAGATTTACTTTAAGAGTTAATTGAACTCGACTGTCATTTGTTTTAGTTGAGTTTCATGTATAAGTAGAATAAGTAAATAAATGAATAAATAAATAGATAAAAAAAATAAAAATAATTGTAGTATACGGGTACTGGCAATACGAAAAGAAATTGGTAAAAGAACATTCGTTTAGACTGTTGCAGCGGTGTATCCTTTAAGAGAAATCGAGTAACTATTTTGCACATATACAGTCTCTTACAAAACATAGCAGATATTATTCTGCGCAATCTAATAACATGATCAGAAGCGCATTTTCTCTATGTTTTTTGGATGTGCGACATATCAAGTGGAGTACATTTCAAGGTACTTTAAAAAATTTTTTAAGTATAACGTCTGAACCTCTTTTTATGCTAAAACTTACGAATAACGTAAAAGGTGAACACTCGTAGAAAGATCTAGCATTTCCATAGAATCCGTTGATGTACAGAATCAACTGTAAAATATGGGAACATTTACTTATTTTTATTCTTTGCGCATCGGTTTAAAAATATATATTTTTGATCGTCGCAAAAGTCAGAATCGAATTAATTATGCAAGCATGCATGTTCGTCACGATCGCCAATTCAAAGCTTTATCCAGGAAAAAAAAAATTTGTTGGTTACTTTTCCTTTTCTATGTTCAAAAATTAGCAATATCGTCTATAAAAAGCTTTAAAATTTTACTTTTATTTAGTGACTTTCCTACCTAACTAAATGTATGTCTAAATGTATTGTCTTAGGCTTAATGCAATAGTATCATTTATCCCGGAAAGTATACACAATATAGTTTATGCGAGTTCTTTGCAACCAAATTGCATTCTCGGGAAGTGTGATTAATTGTACCTAATTCTAAGGACAGTGATGCTGAACCATGGTATGTGATGAACAATGGGTGCGTTACGATATACAACAATCAAATAAGGATGATTTAGGGAGTTGCTGTTTCATTTGAGTGAAATGAACCCATCGTCAATGTACACTGTCAACAGAACTGATACAATTCAACTGATGGATTCAAAAATGTATGCAATATGCCACAAGTCATAATATCGGGATTTTTAGTTTTCATGACATTCGGTCGCATATGGTCAAACTCAGTTAGGACACGTTAGCAATACTAACTTAAAATGTGTTTCCTTTAACGCTAATATAAGCGGTCACTCTCCCTTCTTTTGATTAACATTGACTTTGATCGGGGGCTTATTGTTTATTCGAGCAGGTGTAAGAGCTATGTTTGCAAATTCTCTCTGTCCGTCTGAGCATAGAACAACATTGATTTTATTAATTTTTTTTAGCGCTACTCTTGGTGGTTGTAGAGACGGATGCACGTGTCATTTCTGACTTAGCTTGTTCGCGAGAATTTTTTAGGTTTTTGTCTCACGCTTACTCCATGGACGGACGAAGTCTGCTTATCGAATGGGCAGACTATAAGCCCTGGGCCATTTGTACCCTACACTACCTATGGTCTTCTTCGGCCCATGATTTGCAATGAGAGATCCCGAAGTTGGGTCCGATGACTTCGCTAATCTACCTTCCTCTCATATAAGTAAAACAACAAACACGTTACATTCACACTTTCAATAGGAACAAAAAAAAAACACATATTTGTGTTTTTAGATTAAATTAAGAAAAACGGGTTAACTAATCTGTAAGAAAAAATATAGGTATGCCTACATTATAATTAGATCATATGAATTAAATCAATTATATACGTACACCTTATACTCTTATATAAATACAATGAATAACCGTGCCGTGTGTGCCGATGGTTTGCTATTGCTGATGATGAAGATATTGTGCAGCCGATGACGTATCAATAACTGGATCTCCAAATTGCTGTTGTTTGTATATTCACTTTTACATAATTACCGCATCTTATATATAAATAAACCAATTATAGTACAACTGTATTGTAATTGTTTGTTTGCAACCGTTGATTTTACAGTTATATTATTTTTCTTTTTATTATATTAAGAATAGGTATATAAGCTGTTTTTATTGTACATTATGTGTATATGCCTTAATATAATATGCATACAAGCACCCCTTCATTTCCACTACTTCTATATAAATTTCTCGTGTATATAAATTTTTAGCTTTCTTTTGGACCATTTGTTTTTTTACGTAATTTTCGAATGTTGTGCTGTGACATTTTTAATAAAATTTATATAATTAATTTTGTATGCATTTGGCAAAACACCCATGTTTATATGCACACGTATTGAGACAAAGTTAACGGATTAATCAAAGAAAAGTTTGCATATACGCACCTACATTTTTTGACTTCAACCAAATTCATTTTTGCATAATAAGAGTTATCATCATAACTAATAATTTATTGTTTACTAGAAATTCTCCATAATGAAAAATCCTTTCTTTTTTTTTCAACACGGCATCAAGCTCCTCTTATTTCTTTGCGAATTTCCTCTTCATATAGACAAGCAATTTTTTTTTTTTTTTATTCCCAAATCCGTTAATATACTTCATAATACTTGTAACACTAAATTTTTAATATTTGTTTCGTACGAAAATTTTTATTTTTGATTCGTCGTCATTTTCATCTTTTTCTTTTCTTCTTCAAAATCCCTTTGTTACACAGAATGCCAAGAAGAAAAAACCCCGTAGCCGAGTCAGTGAAGTCAGTTGCAGTACTCTCCGTTTTCTCTTCTTCTCCTTCTCAGACCAAAAAAAAAAAAGGATCCTCTGAGTGTCAATAATTTTTCGACGAGTAAGATTAACAATCTTACCTTACTGCAAGGTTGTGTTCGTAACAAATGTTACAAGATACGACAACATATTACACAGGACTTCTAATTTGGTGGCGATAAGCAAAAACTGGGTCTAAATCATAAAATACCTTAAAAAGAAGTAAAAACATTATGACCGGGCGCGGCCACCCACTTTGTCTAATACAGATAAACATTCGTGTTGGACGAATATATCAGAAATTATACATTATTTTCATGGAAAAGTACACTTTTTATAAAAGTCTTCACATTGGAGGGTGTCAAAAACCTCAACTGATGTGATCCAAACATAGCAAACTTAATGTACTTTTTAAAGATTTGATTACGTTTTAGCCCTTTTTTTCGTCTCAAGAAACTACAAATTAAACTTTGGCGTCATCGAAAGGCTTACCTTTCATGAGAACTCATATTAACGGTGCAACTTAAGAAGTAGACCTAAGTGATGTAAATTTCTTGTGGTCAAGTTGTATGCTTAATTGCTAATCTGCATCATTCCTCATCATAAAATGTTTAACATCATAATTTTTGGTCGAAGAGCTTATTATTCCTATTATTATATATATTATACCTATTAGCTCTACATGGAATGGGGTCCAAAAAGATGACACATGTGATTCAAATTTAATCTACTTCACTTTTGTGTTAAAATGCTATTATAGACTAATTTTCAAATCATCAAAAATTCAAATATAAAAGTTGGACCCTTTTGGCTTTTCAGGGCTTATTTCTCACGAAAATCCAAATATGTGGTAGTGTCCAAAATATAGGCGCACTTAACTCAAATTTGGTACAGTTAAATTTTATATCAAAAATGAACATTTAGTTTGGGTAAGAAAGATTATATGGGCGAGCATTAAAAAAATAATATCAACCAATTGAAATATTTCGCAACAATTTAGTATTCCGAGATGCTATTACTTGGTGATTTTTGTTGGGAAATTTTGAAAATTTTAGCTTTTTTGCATATAACGATTTTTTTTAAAGTAAGGTGTTTTATGAGAAATAATGGCAGAAGTAATCCCCACTTGTCCATTTTTAACGGCTTTCATTCTTGGGACAAAATCGTTAGTGTACCAAGTTTCCTCAATATATCAGAAAAATTCTGATGAGGAGCTTGAGCACATGAATACATGGTCAGACATTAGACAGACAGACAGACAATGCAATGATCACAAAATAATTCTTAATCGAAAAGGTATATACAATAAAAGGCGGGTCTATTGTAAGTTCTTTTGGGTGTTGCATACATGCGTACAAATTTAATATACCCTCCGCTATAAGCGGTCTAGGGTATAATAAATATATTTGATATTCTTATCCGCGCACTTTCAACTTGGCATAAAGAAAGTTCGAGCATAAAAATGGTTTGTCTGTATTCTAGCGCTCTTTCCCCTCCACACACTCCTTTGTAAAACTAACTTCATAACTGCAAGTACTTAGTAAAAGTTGTAATCAGTCAATCGATATACAATTATGTGCGTTAGTACGAAAATTAGCTTATTTTATAAGGTGTTGAGTGAGGAATTTCTCAACATAGGGAAACATTAATGGAGAAAGTAGGGACTTTTGATTCTTTATCGATGCATTTTATAAAGAAACAGGCCATTATGAAAATAGACATCTTCAACAGTCGTTAAACCACAAAGGAGTCCTTCTTACCTCGAACCTGGAATGACTTCCAGTTCAAGAGTGATATTCAAGGAAATCGGTCAATTTAGTATAGCAACATAGTGAACTGTATAGTGGCGTCTAGCTCGCAATATTTCGCAAATTTCTCCATTTCTGTAAATAACGCTTCTCTTCACTTTACAAAAATTTTTGTAGACAAAGTTCCACACTGTTATAAATAAAATTTCCAATCATATTTAATTAAGGAATACTAAGAATGAACGCAATAAAGGGATTTTACGTAACAGGACGTATGTATGTCTGACATTTTTTCATATATTCGTATGATATTGTGTTCATTATTAAAGTCTTTACCCAAGTAAATAATGGGAAACGAAAGGTTTTCATTTAAAAAAATGTGTTTGGTTTTAAAATCGCTGGATGAGTGAACTGAAACCGAATTATCAAAAGAAGTAAAAGAGATTTGTTTTATGACGACCGCTCAATTTTGCCCATCACCGAAGACCGAATCGATAATTTTGGACGTCGATGAGCTAACGAATCATTACTTTCGCATAGACTGCTTAAACATGGATTCATCAAAATTCTGAGTAAAACTTTAATTCAATTTCTATGGCATACTTTGCAAAATTTTTAACGAAAAAAGCAAGTAAGCCGTTATATGGGAAGTGATCGAAAAAGTGATCCGAATCGTCCTGGGTGCAAAGTGCGGCACTGTACCAAATTTTATCAAAATATCTCCAAAATTACGGGCTGTAACTTGAAGACACGAAAATTAGACAGACAAGCGTAGATCGTAAGAATAAAAAATGGGCCTTACTCAACTTTTTCTGGGTGTTGCATACATCTGCACAAACTTATACCTAAATGTACGCTCGTACTACAAGTGGTGTAGGGTATAAAAATGTCTTAAAGTTCAATTCTTTTTTGTTGTAATCATAAATAAATAAATAAATTATTTTTACAAAAAACATAAAAAAAAAAATTCACAATTTCAAGAAAAAGCAAACAATAAGTCGACGTACGATCTGAGTGAACTTAATTGTCTGATCTTGTTTAGATGATGTCAATTTTTGCCCGGACGTAATAAACGCGGAGAGAATACTTCATATTGACTTTGGCTGTACAAAAAGGTTCCTTTGTTCTAATTGTGCAAGAACCAGATTTCATTTTAACAGAAAAATGTTTTCCAATTGCGTGGCAGTTTAACTAAACACACAACTTTAATATGCCGCGTAAACAAGCACCTGTGCATAGTTACATACAAACACATATACATACATATATGCATAAATATTGGATATGTGCCTTGAATATAAAATTTTCAAATATTCAAAACAATAATCGTTTTTCCGTTTAACTGTTTTTTCTTTATTTATTTTATTATTTACTATTTTTATGAAACTCAGCTAAACTCAGTCAAATTCAATTGGCTCTTGCAAGTAAAGCTTATACTAATTAATATTAAAAACTAACACCAAGTATTTAAAGTAAAAAATACAAAAAAAAATAATTCATGTATAAATAAATAAGAAAGAAAAAAAAAACCATTTACCCAATGAGCACAGAGACACATCCACAACCAGTACAGATTGAAGTTGCAAGTGAACCCCTAAACCATTGTAAACATGCACAAGCGTGGCAACCGAAAACAGTACACAACACAAGTCAATTTTCGAATCATAGTGAGATGTTGAGATTGCAAGTTAGCTCCAATACGATATAGGCAAATCGCGCATAGCATAGTTGTTGTGATAGACTTAAAGGAGCCCGATATTGAGATTAAGCGATAGACGACATTTAGCTTCCTGCAAACAACTCTGAACGGAGTAAGCAGCTCATAATTGTATTTGAATTGACTAATCTTAATCGAAATGAAGTTCCCAGAGGAGCATGTAGGGACATTCGAGCTTATCTCCCCGAGTAATGTGGGCGAATCGGTAGTACCATTAATTAACTTAATTAAGAAGGAAAGATCAAGAATACGTCTATGTTTCTCCAGTGACAGTAAGGATAACAGAAGCACCCTATTTTCATAAAGGGGTAGAGAGACAAGCGGGTCCCCACCCAAATTCCTAATGGTAAACAGCGAGAATTGCTTTTGAACGGATTCAATTGAATCTACATAACACCTATAGAAAAGAGAACACACAACAGAGGCATACTCAAGTATTGATGTAACTAAGCACATGT
>CCAG010018344.1:0-44673 GCA_001077435.1 Glossina morsitans morsitans | reverse complement strand
TAATTAAATAGTTATTAATTATTGATTGAATAGTAATTAATTTAATTTGCATTACCCATTTATTTATTTTTTAACTGATTTTTTCTCCTTCCTTTTCTTAATTAATTGCGATGTTTTTCGATTAAATTTGATTCCTTTGATTCTGACTGGTGAGGTGAGATAACTCGTTCACACGCACATACACGTACTAAACCAGAAACATTACAAAAATTCTGTAGGGCAAATTTTGCTATCAATCCCCCATTTTGCTTTTTGTTGCCCTCAAGGTATGCTACAAAACGTCCGACAAAATTTTTTAACTACTCGTTCTGATTTACAGTAAGCTTGTAGTAATTGATTACTGTAAGAAATTTACTTGCAGCAATCTTGGAGTAATAGAAATATTTACAGTAAGCTTGGAGCAATAGAAGTTTACTTGCAGCAATCTTGGAGTAGTAGAAATATTTACAGTAAGCTTGGAGCAATAGTAGTTTACTTGCAGCAATCTTGGAGTAATAGAAATATTCTTGTATAATAGAAATAGTAAATAGTAAGTAAAAGCCGCACCATTGAAGGAGAGAGAAAAACGGACAAGCAAAAACCCCTTTAAATTCGGTTTGATTTATTCCATATAAGCTGGTAGTGGCTGATCTAATTGTTAACCATCCCTATCCGATAACTAACTCCGTTTTGATTCCTAATTTCGAGGACGACGTTTACATGGTTTGAGGTCTGTAAACTATAGTTGTGTCCTGGACCTGATGGGGTTTTCATCATGTATGCCTAAATCATGCTCTATCGAACTATGTGGTGTTCTTTCAACGATTTTCAATTAGCCTTTGAAATCAGGTGTATTCTCCTTGTTTCGAAAGAATAGTTTTCTTATTCCCATTCACAAATGTGGCAATAGACATCGCGTTGAGAACTATAGAAGCATCGTGAAGTCGAGTGTCTTTCCTAAATTGTTTAATAGAACTGTTGCTCAGTGTTATATTTCTCCAGGGGTTCTATTCGACCAAAGATTACGTTTTAATTTGCATTACAAAAAAGCTATACATTTGCTTAGTTAGGCCAATACTTGAGCATGCCTGTCTTGCGTGCTCGCCTTCCTATAAATGTTATGTAGATTCAATTAAGTCAGTTTAAAAGCAATACTTGCTGTTTGCGCTTTGGAATTTGTCGTGGGATCCGCTTATCTCTTTGCTTTCTTATAACAATAGATTGTGTTTGCTAGCCTTGCCGTCACTTGAGAAACGTGGTGTTTCCTTCTTGGGTGAGTTAGTTAATGTTACTATTGATTCCCTAACCGCTTTTTCCAGGCACTTTATGTTCATTAAGCTGAGTCAATGTAAATATAATTATGAGGTACTTAACCCGTTCAGAGGCGTTTGCGGAAACCTACATGATGTCTATAATTTAATTTCAACATCGGATTCTTTGAAGTCTACCAAGTCTTAATACGCGCGATTTGCCTATGTCGTAAGCAAACTAACTTGCAATTTTAACATCTTATTATGATTGTAAAATTAACTGGTGTTGTTCACTGTATCGGTTGCCAAGCTTTTGCATGTTTGCAACGGTGTACGTGTTCACTTGCAACTTGGTCCTGTACTGTAAGTGTGCTTCTGTGCTAGTTGTTTACATATTTTTTTACCTCTTTTTTTTTTTTCTTTCTTATTTATTTATACGTGAGTTATTTTTTTTTCTTTTGTTTGTATAGAAAAATGGATTAGACCTGTATATTTCACTTTAGACCCATAATCCAGTAACGTAATTTAAGTTTTTAATTTCAAAGTTTTAAGAATTATTGGTAATGTTGAATTATTTGATGATTTTTTATTAGATTTTTAGATTTTTGATTTATAGGTTATGTTTGACTAATTGGTGATGAAATTCTTTTTGTTCAAATGAGTAACATGCTGAGGTTGGTTGTGAACACCCCAACGACAGCATGCATACTGAGTTATTATTCAATTATTGCATTTTTTTTCTTTACTTCTCCTTATATACTGTATGCCAGTTTTAATAAAAATTAGTATAAGATTTACTTTTAAGAGTCAATTGAATTTGACTCTTAATTTATTGTAGTTCAATTTCATGGTAAGTAAATATATAAAAAAATTAAATTGCATCTTCATGTACTTAGCTTTGAGTTGTGGTGGAATAAAAGGCTGTCAGCGGCTCACCATATTCTCGTCTTAGTGAACGCAAATAGGCCGTATAATTTGAACAGTGCAATATGCTTTCATGGTAAGCGTTAGTCTACTGGCCAGCTTTGATTCTGAACAGAATGAATTCGTTGGTGTCGTTCATCATCCGACCACAGGTTAAAATATGATTTCGTTGGACAGGTATTGCATTATTGAGGGCAACGCACCTGAGGGCACCTGTTTGGGTTTGCGTTGAGAAGCAAAACTATTATGCCCACACAGACAGAACTGAATGGTATGGCTAACATAATATATATATGTATTGTATATAGTATAATGTAATATAATATAATATAACATATAATATAATTTTGAAATTGTACGGTGATACTAAATACTGCAATCGCTGCAATTAATCTTATATATAATACTAACTATCGATAATTCGCGAAAAATAATTAAAATCATCATTTAGTACAAAGAACACAAAAAAAAAACAAGTTTCAAGAAAATTTTTTGCTATAACAATATTTCTGATTAGTTTTTCTTTTTGTCAGTTCTTGAATCATATGATTTTGCTGTGTTAAAGCAATGCAAGCTATATATTCGATGCGTTTAGCGTGTTGTATAACTGCAGGAATGCATGATGCAAATGAGTTCATTCAATCGACGCTTTAGTAGCGCGGTTCACGCTTTTATTTCGCAAGTTGCCTATGTATTTGCCAACGTGAACATTGTTTAAAACCATACTCGGCCAAAGCTAAGTACGAAGGATGTTAATATAACATTCGTGGATGTGCGCAACTGATGAGCAATCGAAGTGGTAATCATATTCGCACGATTCAATTCTTTTAAATCTCCTAAGGGTTGCTAAAAAAAATTTGGTTTTTGTTAATAATTTATTTAAACTAATTTGCAATAGTATTTTACTCATTTTTAAATTACTGTAAAATATTTCAGTGATTCTTAAGCGCTATAAACAGTCAAAGTTGGTTTTTAATTATTATAATTTTTTTTCCGTCTACGCGGCTATACCCACATGTATTCCTACTGGAAACCACATTCATTTGTTATAGTGCCATTGTTTGTTCTTAAATAATGAACTCTGCGTTTGCATATTTTATTCATACTCAACTTTTTAATGTGTATTTATTTATATATTTGTGCGGGTGCTTGTGATAATGTTGAGTATATCGAGTGTAAACTATTTTATAAAACTCATTTATAATTGAGCGTACATATAAAAGTATATACGTACATGTTTAGGTGCATGTCGTATGTGTTAGTCGTATTCGCATGCTTCACCCAGCGTGGTACCATGCATTTAATTTGCATTTTTAATTGCCCTAGAAGAGACACAATTAGGAACATTTAGAAAATTGAATATGAACCCAGAACCAACTAACAACAAATATGCATATATTCGCTTGTTTTCATAAATGCATGTATGTGTGTACAAAAATGTAAATAAATTTCAGAAAACAAAAATTTATTTCTCCTTTGTTACCAAATAGATCTTTAAATGGCATTCAAATAATTACTTTTGATAAAAGCTAATGGCTAGTTTCCGACCTAATGGAAAATGATTTCTTTTATAATTTTTTATCTCTTTAAAGTTAACTTTGATTAGGTATAAATTTTTGCATAAATTAACTGAATTCGTCTTTACGAATTGGCCTAAACACAAGTTCACTTCATGAACTGTAATATAAGCCAAAGTAATGAAATTTACTATGAACGTGGGCGAAAACCTTTCTGTTGAAGGCGAACAAAATTGCAGGATATTCTCTTTCGAAGCTTTGGTAAATTTTTAAAAATTTCAAAACTTTTATACATAGCACTGGCCTAAGAGAGGCCGACTGGCTTCAGTAACCAATGCCCGCATCGAGGACCATACAAATAACATACATATGATCCTGATCAAGTTTCTAAGTTTTCAAGTTTATCAAATTCTTACGCCTTTTTGGAAGTCTTACAGCCGTAAAAAATGAGATTAAAATATGGAACATCATATGTGTGTTTAACCACAACAATGAACAATATGAACGTCCGTCCGTCTGCATGCTTTACAGTCGGCAGAAAGATTGCACAAAACTTAAATTTGACCCATATGTCCATATGTACTTGATTTAACTAGCAACCATAATTTGGACGTAATCGGCCAGGAAACATGTGTTGAAATTGTTAAAAAAGTGAAATAAAAAATCTAGTTGTGTATATTAATTTTTTAATAATTGTAGCAGATATCGGTTTAAAATTGAAATAAATATTTTTAAGGATATCCTCAAAAGAGGCAACCAATCGAAGTAAAATTTAGAGCAGCGATACGTTGAAGGACTGTTCCATTCAAAACAACAGCCATAGAATCACATTTAATACCTTTTTTTACGAACAAAAATTTTCCCAAATAATTTTTCATGTCCTTTGTAGGTTTTTTATCTTTATAAACAAACACACCGAATTTTAAAAATATTTAAATAGTGTTACCTGCATGTTTTTTATTATAATAAGCTGTTTTCTTAATTTTTACGCTTCGCCCTTTATCCTTATGACCATAAACCTTCTTCAAATTCAAATATTCTTTCCCATATATATTCCTCGAATACGGTATGCTAAATCCTGCTGCTTTGCTACATCCCCATTCGTATTCGACTTTTAACATTTTCATCACAAATTTTTAATTTCAAGTCTTTCGAATCGCTATCAGCCTCACATGCTTTTAAATAAACATAAATATTAAAGTGTAAACCAACGGGGAAAGCATTGAATTGAAACTTGTCAGCAAGGATTCTGTTGATATGAGTAATCCCATTGTGCAAGCATCGAAATTTCAAGGAAACACTTTCTTTCATGTAGTGAATTTCTTTCAGATGTTCTGGAATGTTCCATACGTCTATTAAGTCAATAAAAAACAAATTTTGGTAGCTTTATCCTCTACCTATACCCACATTTACATCTTAAAGGATTAATCCATTTTTAATCTTGTTTGGATAAACCTAATGTGAACGCAAGAGTATGGCTGATTTCCTTGAATATTTTTGCGGAAGACCTGTAAACGTATGCAAAGAAACTTTTCGAACTTGAGGTTCTTAAGAGATTTTTTTCATAACTATTGAATAGCAAATTGGCGACGCAGAAGTTTCGACAAATACTTACTATCAATACTATCTTTAAAAGGTTCGCTTGGCCGAATTCTTCAACGGTTAGTCGATTAACTATACTTGTTAACAGTAGCTTCTTGATAAAATTATTTAGTGAAAGACTTAATATTTTATTACAAAAGGTAGGCTTGAAAAAGCCTCGTAACAATGACTCGGTTGGTGCCATTTTTTAGTACTATTCGAAAATGTACGCTTAACAGTTCTTATGACGCTATAGTTTACGTTTAAAGTCAAGCGTAAGTAAATTAGAGACACAATCAGTTTAAATAAAGTAGTTTCAAAAAAAAAAAAAGTCTTAAAGCAGGAGTAGTGACTATAGTTGAAAAATCGAAGTTTTGGGTCAAATAATTAGTTCAATCATATAATCTATATAATCGTCGTATATTCAAGAGATCGTCTGGTGTTAACCATAAGAAAAATTTACTCTCTATTACAATTGTTTGCTCGAACCGTGCGTACATGATCTGAACGAATGCAACCGTCATCGTCCTTCTATCGAGTGGTCTTTAATAATTATATATATAGTCCGTGTTTATAATCTTAAAGTCAGGAAGTATATCTAACAAGAAGACTATCAACTTGACTGCGGGGATTTTAACAAACAAGGAATCACAATTGACATAAAAAGAAACGAGAGAACTAAAGTGGTTTTATCTGGTTTTTCATGTATTCAGTTAGTATTTCTGGTACACATTTACTATACTTCTTTACTACCGATAACATACGAAAAATATTTAATATATAAACTAATTATTAGTTTCATGTGCATGTGCTTGTTGAAAATGTCATGAAAGCGGATATAACAAAAAAAAGGAACACTTTCAAAAGTCGTTGTTAAAAATTGCACGCAATAACTGTAACATAAAATCACATTAGGCCACATGCACACAAGCAGAAAGACATGCGCATAAATACACATGTAGTCAAATAAAGAGCTTTAGTTAATAGAAAGTTGAAAAGAGTTCACGTATGCAGGTATAAAAACTTCTACATGATAATGTGACTTTTGACAGTCAGTGCGTGTCCTAATAAAAAAAAAAAACCACATTTACTAATAGGCACTGAGTAAGTCACAAAATGTAAAATCACTTAGGCAATGCATACAGGTTTGCTTTTATGCGACTGTACATGTTTCAGTGGCCCACGATAACGGTCTATAGCTTCTACATATGTTAGCGATGACTGTCGTGATTGTTGCTTTTTATTATATTAAATTTACGGAAAAGTTAGGTTTTTCGAATATCTTTTGCCATTTTATTTACCCTTAGAAACTCTTAAGAAAAATTCTGACGAAGAACAAAAATAACTACTTTTGGGTTATTTCCTAAAGAAACATAACTTTTAAAGAACTTTATAAAAATCTAGTTCTAATTCGTTTTTATGGCCGGCGTTCAATCTAATATTCCATACATTACGTTATGACTATGGCTTCTGATTTCGTTGCTGTTTAGCTTTCTCTTTTGATATGATCTTCCGATATCATTTTTCTACTTACGAAAAGCAATTTGATTAAAAAAGTCTTAAAAAATTTGATTTCAGCTATATGCCTCGGAGCTAACATTTACGTTCACATATGTTAGATATAAATATACAGGCCTAAGAATATTAAAAAAGATTCAATTTCTGTCGTTTGTCACTCTTTCTTTATTGCTTCTACTTTAACAACATCTTTTATTTGTAAAGATTGACGTCATCTCCTAGTGTTTTATTTACATTTCTTCTTCTTTTCTTATTTTTTTGAAAACCAAATTGCTTTTGCAGGAGTAATTCTGTTGGCGGGACGCCTGCAGGTAATGCCCGCCGCTTTACCACTTTGAAAGAGAAAAGTAACGCTTCCAGCGATTGGCGTCACTTGGTGCAGAACTGGAGGTATTCAATGCCCCAAAAAATTTCTTTGCTTGCACTTCAACGACATAATGTGTTTTGTTGCTTACTTTTACGCGAAGGCGTTACTCACTAGGTAACACATTGTTACGAAAACGGTTAATGACTTTATTTGATAATAAATGTCTTGTTATGGCAAGCAAAGCAATTCAGATTAATGAAATTCTCTGATTGACGTTGATAAGATGGTAGTGGGACGAATAACGATGCACAGAACTATTTTCAGAGATGAGAAAGTCTTGAAAGCTCTCGGGCGAATTAGTCACATAAAATTTTCGCCTTCTGTTAAACCTTCGAAATTAATTTTGAGTGTGTGAAGTCTTGGGCGCTCTAGCACTAGCATACGATAAATGGTGCTTAGAAATTTGATTGTTCTTAAATTTATTAATTTTTTTTCTTATCGAAAGTTGGGGTGTTGTACATAAAAAAAAGCATAAAAAATGCTATAGTGAAGTCGCAATATTATTTATTTAGAATCTTTATTACTGTTCTTCATAAAATCGGAATCGCGCAATTGCAATGTCAATTTAAAACGAAAACTTAAAAAATTATTTTGAAACAACAGCCACTACAGATACCTGGAAACTTCCGTCGATCTGCAGTATAATAAATGTAGGGTGGAGTAGGCTCCGGATCTCAGGCACTCCATACTAAACCAAATAAATGTATAAAATGCAATGAAGGAAAGGAAACCGCGGAGGTTTCGCAAGATTGCGCTGAACAATAAATGTGAACAAATATTTTCCACAATTGAAATTGTTGTTTGACAACGCGCGCCATAAAGTTTATTTGTTTTCTTTCTTCTGTAAAGAAACAATTTTCTAAGACTTCAATCAATTGACGTCTTTGTTGGTGAGCATAAAGTTTCGTTGAAAGTCAAGCTCCTTAATAAACACATGTAGTAAAAGTACCTTAGTTGTGTGATGTAAGCAACGACCACAACGGCTGGAGATTCAGCAGGTTGTTTGTCTGCCTTCCTGACGTCTGCGCAGATATTTTTGTGCTCAGCACACAGTTCGCAATTTTCGATCATATTGATGGTAATGAAAGTACCTTTGATCATATTTGATGGTAATGAAAATTGTTAAAAACGCGCATCATCGGAACTACGTTAGGATCACTCCTCATATAAAAGTCTATTTTAAAAAAAGGCCGCAAATTACCATTTTACATTTTTTTTTTTCAAAAAAATATCGATGTATTTTAGCTAAATCTAGAAATAAATCTAGTGCTAGTTATAATATTGTTACGGAAATCCCAAATCTACTTTCATGCCATCCAATTGATTTTTTCAGAAAATAAATTTCCGAGAGGTCGAAAAACTGAGGTGCATTCATAGCGCGTCATGCAGCTGCCGGTCGATTGAAAAGATTAGCCACAAACCCATCAATTATGATAATTTGCTTATATAAGCAGAATATTTGAACATAATGAGTTTATCGGAAAAGAATATTTGAGTCGACAAGAAAGTTTCGGTTAACAATGTTACCAAACCAAGTAAAGTGTAAATAGTCCTATCCTTAAAGAAATTGACTGTAAATAAAGCCACAATCTAGTGATACGAATATTATGACTAAACTTTTACAAAAAATAAAGAAATTTCAAAAACTGTTTTTACAAAAGGTGCAAAATTCATGTACAAATGTAGAGTATTAGGAGCAAAAAGAAGAGAAAAAATTATTGTGCACACAGCGCAGTAGTCTAGCGCAGAGCCAAAATCGTAAGATATAGATCCGAGTTGGGGCGAACACCTGAAACCTTGTAAATATGCTAAAGCTCGGCAACCGATAAGAGTGAACATATTTAGTTAAATTTGCGGATTACACGGTTTGCGGTTTAAGGACCTAAACATACTTTATATACAACGTGAGCGAAACGGTCGTGTTAAGGAGAGTAGATTTGATAGAACTTAAAGAGACCGATATTGAGTTTAAATTATGGATATCATATAGACTTGTGATTTAGGATATGAATATTCCCACAAAAAATGGGCGTTTATTATATAAACTTTTTTATGGCGATAGAGAAAGAAATGTCTTAGGGAAATTAGTGTAGGGTATTTAGTTGCTCGCTGTAACAAATTAACTTGTCAACAATTGCATTTGTTTTTCAACGGTCGATAACTTTCTACAAAGCTTTATTGGGGTAGTCTTTGTAGATAAACTGTTTCTATTCAACTTCAGTATTTCCACTATTTTGTTAACATGCCACAAATCGTTTTTCTTAGCTATTGACGCTTTGCATCTGATTTGCCTGCTGACTACGTTTTTCGTCTCTTAATTTCGTGTTACGGGCACCTTATCTTCGTAAGCCATGTATTGCCTGAGAAGCCCAATAATAATGTTTTATATTATTTAAGAGAGAGTTAAAAGCGTATTTCGGTAACTCTATACGCTGAGTAAAACCCAGTTGCGCACTGATCTGGATGAAAGTGCCATTATGATCACTAATTAAAAATGTTATATTTATTAATGTATTCCATTTTCTTTAATTTTAATTATCTACTTAATGGAGCTTAGAATAAAGCTTGAATTTGGATTTATAACATTTCTAAACTTTCAAGCGTTCATCTTGCCCCACTTTTGTCATAGACGGCTTGCTTGTAAGCATTTGAGATACATATTTCGTTGTTGTCGTTTTCGAATGCCTCATCCAATTTACTTCCATTGCTTCGCTTTAATTGCTAATAATACTCCAGGGTGACCAGTGCAATTGGTCTGCCGCAAATTTACCAAAAACGGCTCTACCGTTTTGGAGCACCATTCTTTCAACATTTTAACTTCTCAAGACGGCGTACACTACCTCTCCTTTAATTGCCTTACTTCCATATTTCTAGAGATTAATGTGTAGCATAAAGATCATTGTACCAAAATTTTCCAATTTATACCCCATCACTTTTAATGTGTTTGTGTAGAGAGAAAGTTTCGCAATTGTTTATGTATCTTATATGGAGCAATAGTGCGTTGCACAATGTCCAAGTTATGTCTGCTTGCTGTTAACATACATATTTTTTTTTCTTAATAAACATCAGCAAACAAAAAATCTGATTACATTGTTAGGTCATTTTCTTGCTTCAGTGAAGCAAAAAATCGTTGCTTATACAAAAACATGTCATTTCCCAAAAACTTTAATTTTTTCTGCTTTTTATTATGAGAGCATATCTTCAGGCTTACAATATTCGAAAAATAGAGAAAATATAGCTCTGGTGTTTGTTCATGTGACGGCAAGTCGTTCTAATGAAGGAAAATGTCTAGTTACGTTTTATAAATTCAATTTTTCTTTGGCCATGATATTTTTTCCCACTAACACAACCTTAAACAAAGCTGTTAGTTATTCCTTATGTTAAGCTTAACTTTAATATAAACCATATTTTGTTGAACTTTAATAGCCGTTAACTATAAAATTTGACATTCAATTAAAAGTTTTTCGTTTTAGTACATTTTTCTTCTCATTTTTTTTCCTTTTAAAAATGTCGGCCAAAAACCACTTACTTATGGAAATTGTTCGGTAATATCTCCTGGCACTAGTCATGCAAAAAATTGTTCGGTAAATGGTTTTATAGCATTTATCTGCATGTTTGACCTACGTTTCTATTTCACTGATTCTCTTTTCCTATCTTTGCCGTTGTGTTTGGCTCTCTTGCTTGGACATTATATTGCACAGAAGCGGTAGGAAAAACAAAAAAAGGAAATAAAAAATGTCAGACACAATTTTACATATTTTTATTTACCTTTAAATAATTTTATATTTTCGTTTAAAAAGGTTTACAAATCTTTTATTTGTTCTTTAATGCTTATTATGTAGTATATAGTGTGGTGTAAACGTTAAAGAAAACAAGAGGCATTGTGTAGGAATGGTGGATAAGCTCTCGTTTCTTTTTTTTATTAATATTAATATTTTATTGAAAAGAAGTAGAAACACATTATAGTAGGCCACGGCCTAACATTAAATACCATGCATCACCCTACAGTTATCCATATGATGTTTTAAAATTAGGCCTTGTTTGAGGAAAGGTCGAAAAAGCGGTCCGATCTGAACCATTTACAGTAGGATTCGTCCTTGGATCAAAACACTATCAAATTTCGCCAAAATATCTCAAGAATGGAGGCATATAAGTTAGACGCACGGAAACTAAATATACAGACAAGTTTAGATAGATTCTGAGAGTGATACTCCTCCTTGGTACTTAAGAAATCCGCCCAAACTTAATATACCCTTTTACCACAAGTGATGTAAGGTAAAAAAAATCATTGAAATAATCTCTTTCTATTTACATCCTGTTCCCAGATTTTTGGCAGCATTTCCATTCCGCGTTAGAAAGAAGGTACGTCTTTTGAAACCACTGTATAGTTGACTCATTTTTTTACATCTTCAGAAGAATAGCACTGCTGCTCAGGCATATCATGCACACTTTAATCGGAAGGGGTCTGAAAACTACTCGTTCACGTAAAACATACCTTTCGATTTCACTCGACATCAACTGGCGCGGCATCTCATGTTTTTGCTTTTGACAATAATATGTACTAAAGAGTTCTAAAGGTGTCGAAACACAATGACTTTTTAGCTAGCATCTGGCGTACACCTTGAAGAAGTAGTAGCTATATTACTTTGTGTATAGACTTTTCACGTCTATTATTATTATGTGATTATTGTTACTATTACTTTTGAATTTTGGACTTCTCACCTTTTTCCACCTGAAAATGTGCCCATTCGTGGGTGTTATTTTTTAGTTCAAGAGGGTTGTGTTCACAACTATAGTAGTTATATTTTTATTTAGCTTACGCTTCTAAGAAATAATTCTGTGAGCAGCTTTGTCAGAATGGACTCTTGTAGCAATGTTGGAGTAACATTATCGGACAATTGCCGTTATTTCTCTTTTCTTGATTGGCACAATTTGCGTAGTGAATGTTTTTTTTTCAACTATCAATTTTATTTTTAAAGACATTTTTTTTCTTAGTAACACTACCTACAAACGCAGCACGGAAGAATCCTTTCCGTAGCACAGAGCTCCAGGGTTTTCTAGGTAAGTTTCAGACATTTTTCCACTAGACTATTATTGTTATGGTTACTCGTAATTATTTATTTTTATTTGCGCAATTTTTGGAGCGTTAAAGTCGATATATGATTGTTCTTTCCGAAAGAGCACGGTGGCTGCAAGTGTCAACAAGAGTTTTACGTGCTCTAACTGTAGATTATTGTTAAGTACACTCACGGCACAAATTACAACACATTTAATGTTTTGAAAATAATTTTACTTACAGATGAATGCTTAGAGTTTGTTCTTCTTCGGTTATTCTGTTTAAAAAAGGCCCAATGTGCTTAAAGCTTTCAATGTTTTATATTCATTGCTTGAACTTTTATGGAACTTTATTGAATATTATATTATATGTTCGCACAATTTTGCATGCCGTCAACTTGCAAATGAAACATGGGAGCCAATTGTTACCAATAGCACAAAAATGCCTCACAATACAACATTAGCAACAATAGTATTCGGTTTTTATTCCCGTCACCAAAGGGTGAGGGGATTTTGTCCTAACGTTTGCAGCATCCTGAGGGAAACTTCGGAGACCCCATAAATTACATGTATTCCTAATCAGCATTAAAAACTAAACCCGTTTAAATATGTCTGTCTGTCTGCCCGTCTGTGATAAACAGACAGTGCACAGAGAAAGTGCAGTAGAGAAAGGACATCATAGCTAAAGACATCAAAAAATAAGCGATAATACAATAGTTTTGACAATGCATTCTCTGAATGTAGTGAGAGTAAACAAAAATTTGCAATAACGGTAATTATTAGATCATTTATTAAAATCAGACAACACAAAAGCAAAATAGATACATGCGAGATGCGTTGGGGCCTTTAGAACTGCCAGGCGATAGGTACAGATCATATTTTCACGGTTTTAAGTTTATATCGCATTAATTCCAAAGCGCTTTGTCAACCCCAAAGTAAACTTTTCTTTTTTTAAATTAGCAAGAGATTAGAGATTTGATTAAACGAATCTATGCAAAAGAATTAAATGTCGAGTCATTGTAATCATGCCTCAGCTTAGTATTGAGTGCAATATATGACGGTTTTGAGAGACATAGTCCAAATTGAATAAAGGTGCACAAAGAAAAGTGAAGGAGATGTCGCACAATTACGCTCTTTCCATAATTACAGATTTACTGGCATGGACGCCGGAACATGTCATTCACATTTTTTCACTGAAAAAACATCATTGAAATTATACCTTAATTGAAAAGAATTCTATATTTTAAAAGTAGTGATTTATTGAAATCTTTACATATAAGCTCGGATGTCGCTCTATCCAATCCCCAGTCACTTTGGACCACTTTTGGTTTTTAATTTATTACTATAAACGTTTTTGTTAAATATTATATTTTTACGCTTAATTAATTTGTATAACATTAATTTTTTATTGATTACTCTCCCACAATTTATTTTTCCAAAAAGTGTCTTTTTATTTTGAAAAGAAAACTACGATGCAACTGTCAACTATCCTTATCCGATATCTAAATCGGTTTTGATTCCTAACTCGCTCATTTCAAAAAATGATGTTTTAGATGGTTTAAGGTCTCTAAAATATACTTCTGCGCCTGGACCTGATGGGTTTCTATCATGTATACTTAAAACATGCTCTGTCGAGTTATGTGGTGTTATTTCAATGATTTTTATTCAGTCCTTTAAATCAGTTGTTTTCCCTTTATGTTGGAAGGGCAGTTTCCTTATTCCAATTTACAAATGTGGAAATAGAAATCACGTTGAGAACTATAAAGGCATCGCCAAGTTGAGTGTTTTACCTAAATTGTTTGATCGAATTGTTGCTCATTCTTATATTTCTCCATTCCAATACGGCTTTCGGAAAGGAAGACACACTGTTACGAATCTCTTAAAGTTTACCTTACCATGTTTTCCAGGCGTTTTCTAGTGGATCTCGCACGCACGTCATACATATTGATTTTAGTAAAGCTTTTGACTTAGTTAACCGTACAATAGTAATTGATCTTCAAACTCTAGGCCTCTGACTTCCCTTTGCGCTTAGTGAAATGGATAAGCTCTTATCTGCATAACAAATCATTCAGAGTCCTCGGTAACTTCAGCACCTCGGATGAATTTCCCATGACGTCTCCCCTCGGTGATTAAATCCGGCCAGATTTTAATGTACGCTGAGGATGGTAAACTGTTTTCTTCCTTCTCCTTGGAATCCCAGTCGAATCAGCCTCAAATTGACTAAAATAATTTGGTTACATAATGCTGGTTAAGTTTTATGAAACTAAATTTAAAAAAATGCAAGAAGCCTTCTTTCTCAAGGAGGAAATCATTCAATACTGAATATTTCATCGATTCACACAAGGCAAACCGAGTTTCGTTTATCGATTTAGGACTTCTATTCGACCAAAGATTACGTTTTAATTTGCACATTAAGCTCTCTCTAAGTAAAGTTAGGTCAGTGCTTGGTTTCATTAAGAGGTGGTCCAAAGAGCTGAAGGATTTTTACATTATAAAAAAGCTACACATGTGCTTAGTCAGGCTAATACTTGAGTATGCCTCTGCTGTGTGCTCGCCTTCCTATAAATGTTATGTAGATTTAATTGAGTCAGTTCAAAAGCAATTCTCCCTATTTGCCCTTTGGAATTTGCGGAGGATCCACTTATCTCTTTGCTTTCTTATGACAATAGATTGTTTTAGCTAGCGTTGCCGTCACTTGAGAAACGTGGTGTTTCCTTCTTAGTTGAGTTAGTTAATATTACTATTGATTCCCTAACCGCTTTTCTAGGCACTTTATGTTCATTAAGCTGCGTCAATGTAAATATAATTATGAGCTATTTAACCTGTTCAGAGTCGTTTGCAGAAATCTGCATGATGTCTATTTGACATCTTATTATGATGCGAAAATTAACTGGCGTTGTTTACTGTATCGGTTGCCTAGCTTTTGCATGTTTACACTTGCAATTTTGTTTTGTACTGGTTGTTGATGTGCTTCTGCGCTAGTTGTGTACATGTTTTTTTCCTTTTTTTGTCTACTTATTTATACATGAATTATTGTTTAATTATTACTTTTTTTCCCCTTCACTTCTCGTTACATGCTTTATACTAGTTTTAATAATAACTAGTATAAGATTTACTTTTAAGAGTCAATTGAATTCGACTCTTAATTTATTGTAGTTGAGTTTCATGTGTAAGTAAATAAATGTAGATATATATACTATAAAGCACATTCTCTGCGACTGCCTTCACATTTCCTTGGCTAGAAGTATTGCATTTGAAACGATTAACCCTTTGGACTTTCTAAAATCAGCTTCAGAACAGAATATTAATTCAATATATCACTTTATTGAAACTACTAGGCTCAATATCTAATGTAATTTTCTAAATTAGAGCCGATAGCCTGTGTTGCTAGTGCTCAAGGTCTTTTTGCTTAGTCTAAGAATTTATTTCGTTAGTCTAAATTATAATAATAATAATAATAATAATAATAATAGATATATAAATAAAAAAAAAATTTACTGGAGAAAGTTGCTTCTAAGAAATTGTAAAGGCTTATGTTAAAATTCAACCGAAAAGTGACGCTATTGCATAATTGTAAAACGAATACACCATTGTAGAGTTATACACAGGGGCAGGTCATTTCAACATTTGGCACCACAACGTTTGTAAATCATAATACAACTCAGCTTTGAGAAAAGTAGTAGGTCATAACCAAACCTCATGACTACTCATGCGTTCATTGAATATTAGCCAAGTCCTTGAAAAGAAAATGCCAAGCCTTATTTTCCAAAAGATGAGTGCTCTCTGAAGACAAGATTTGACGTATGTTCTTTTTTGTGTGTTGGGAGTGAAATATCACACGAGTTGCTTTTTAAAGCCCATAGTGCTTTTAATCCAATTTTTCGGGCGACGTTTACGGGGATGGCTGCTTATTTTGCAACAAAGTTTGGTATCTGTAGATTTTTTTACAATAGTTGCTTTTTTAACCCCTCTCATGTGTAGTAAATTGGTAGATTTGAGAAGTTTCGGGATTATTTTGACTTTTAACGCATCAACTCTGTTTCCTAGAGATGGGCGAGCGGCCTCGGCAATGCGGTTGTTGATAGGTGTTTTTGTTATAGTGTATGTTCAATTTTACTAAAACACCTGTCATGTATGCACTTGTTTACATTTGTAATAAGCGTTGGTAATAAGACCTTGAAGTTTCTATCTATATCTTCGTTGTATATTTGAATGAAAACGAAATTATAATTAATAGTTAAAGAGAATGGAAAGAAGCTTAAAACTCCCATGATCTACATGTAAGTAAATTAATAAGAGCTGCAATCCAGAAGTATCCTGATACCCGATATTCATTAAACTAAGAATATACCACTAAACCACCGGCGTGAACATGCAAGAACTTAGCAACCTACTGTAGCAACGCTAATTGATGCAATATATTTTTTCCATTTCTATTTTCTTAAACTTTATCTTCGTGCTCATTTTAACGATATGCTCAAACTTTTATTGTTTTAAATGATCTTCTTTGCAATTATCTGCAAGAAAGTAATTAATTTTTTTTGCAGTTATTTCAAATTAATTTTCTTGAAACTCTTTACTTTACATGACTGAAATCGGTTTTTTTTTTGCTTTCTTGGCACGTTTGTCTTCTTCCCAGAGATTATTGTTTTAAATGTTGGTAGTACAAGTTAACATTTATCACACTCACTCTCTGTAAAGTCCATACGTTGCAGAGTTAAACGGAAAACGACATAACAATTTGTGCTTAACTGTCATCAACAATTGCGGCAATTATCACTTTTTAAGAGTAAACGTTTCAACCAAAGGATAGGCATTAAACGGAAACTTGATAGTCTGCCCTTTTTACACATTTTTTTTTAAAGGCACTTTTTAAGGTTGAACAACATTGAAAGATGAGATTTTTAGAAACAGAAAATCTTTTTTCTTTTGTCGAAATTCTGGCTCAAATGTGTTAACAGACGGAGTGTTGTCCATTACTTACCTAATAGTACGAGTGCGAAATATGAATAAGAAAGGACAATCGGATTGGCAAGCGTTTCTTAGGAAAGAGAAAGTTTTGAACCAATTTCTGTTGAAGTGTATTGCAAAAGCTTTGGCAGTGTAAGAAAAATAAATAACTGTCCAAGTGGAGACAGTGCACTAAGATAGCCTAAAGCTTTGCATGAATTTGTTTTTGTTAAAAACCATATCCTTGCGGCTTTGGGAAATTATGATTTCGCGGTGAAGCAAAATGCCAATATGCCTAATTTTTTTATATCCTCCAATCTTTCCTTAAAACAAGCACAAAAAAAATTGAAATTTTAATGAAAATATTAGTTAGTCGTTGCTGACTGTTTCACTTTAATAGTAAAAATATTTTTGCTACGATCGTCGTTGTTTATGAGTGCTTTTAAAAACGGGATCGTCTTTTTTAAGAAATAACCAAAACGTCGAAAATCAAGGATATTCTCAACTTATAATGAAACATATACAGTTTTGCATAAGTTCCTAAGGAGCCTCGGTTCGCGGCTCCTAAAGAAATTTTAAAATATGATACGGCGATTATGGCTTTGGTTTGCTATGCACTGTTACTGAACGCATCGCATCCCCATACTTTGGTCGATTGGGTCCATTCTGTTCAAGATACGGATTTCCTTTCTAACTGTGAGACCATAAATTTATTATATTTCTACATTTATATAAATTTTTCTTATGTCAGCCAATAATTATAAATTTAGGCAAACGATTTCAATTATCCCTGCGCGCAATAAAATCAAAAAATTTTTTAAACAATTCCCCGCGTTTCCTGGGGTCTTTTATGCGACGATTGTAATATTTAAAAATTAGTCTGTGCGACTTAACCTCAAATGATGGGGAAAGAAAAGCTATAAAATTGAAAGAAGAGTAGAAAATAAATAAATAAATATGGACAAAGAGATATAATACTTTGAGGACAATCTTTACCACAACCATAACCAAGTTAAGTTAATGTATAAAGGTATCCTTGTAGTACCATTTGTGGATCGCGGTAGGACTCATCAGAAAAATGAAAACCATTCATTTTCACGTCATGACTAATCGTGAACTTACAAATATTTTTTTTAGTGCTAATCGCTAATAATTTAGGATAAAGCAAAAAAAAAAAAAATTAGGAATGCAATATGAAATAACCAAATATTATAAGTTTAAAGTTCAAATACTTCAAGTACTCGACGTGCATGGATTAGAGTTAAGGTTAGCTTAAAGTGAAGCAAAAGTGCCAACTGACTTACTAGACAGTAACGCGGGCATACTAGATCCGAATAAGAAACCAGCCGATAAAATTGTTTTTTTTACTGTGATAAGTCATGAATAAGTTAGCTTCATATTACACAAGTATTGGTAGAGCGGGGTAGGGGTAGGACGAAGTAAAAAAATTTAATAATCAAAGATGTAAGAGAACACTCAAAGTGTAATCCCAAAGATTAAGAATTCGTGAAAATGAAATCTTGTTAATTTGTAATTGAAGATAAGCAAGGACGAATTATTGGAGGTGAATCATGCTAGCTTGCAATTAAAAATGATAGCTTTTAAAAAAAAAATTGAAAATTAGAACAAGATAAATTAAGATATGGATATATAGGGGAACGTTGACGCGAATTTCGGCCCGCAGGAAAAGGATCTTTCGGTTTTTTTTCTTCTTTTTTTTGCTTTTGTCCTTTCCAGGTACTAGTATATTTATGGGGAAACGAGGGCTACACACTTGCCCGCTCTGACCGCATCACCGCACAACCAAAACCACGCGCACATACACACACACACACACACGCAAGATACGAAACACACACTCACATCATTAACTACACATGTCCAGCGATCTCTAATAAGCCTTATGTTTCCTCTTTACCCTATCCTTCACTTTACAAAAAATGAAAAAAAACCTATTCTTCGTACCTACTAAACATTCTATATCAAGCTCTATTTTCCCAGGAACAACGGATTATTCGTTCCAAACTACGAACGATCGAATATCATCACATGCGTATCTTTTCAATTACACACCCTCATAGCACGGTCACAAAAAATGTCCTTCGATAAATCTTTTCTTTGAACAAACGAAAAAGGGTTCCTTCAAGGACATACATTACTTATGATTCGGATAAAAAAATACGAAACAAGATCGCGCATAGAAATGTGTAGACAAATTTCCTTGGAGAAAAAATAAAGTGCACTCTGGGTGGTGCCACTATTTCACCAACTAAAACGTCTTATGATCCTTGCGCATTTCTATTTTTATTATCAATATTTCCATTCATATAAACACCCTGCTGAGAATAGAAAAAGAACTAGTATTATGGTGCATTATAAACGATAAAAAAGGTCAAATGGTATTTCATTTATTACTTTATGACGACATTTAAACGTATAAGATAACGCTTGTAGGTAAGTTCACCAACATTTTTATTCTATATAAACAGAGTTTTCTCTTTAGTTATTTTTAAAAATACTAAAAGTCGCCAAATCGGTAAATGAAACAGAAAAACTTGATGTTAAAATTACTTAAAATAAAAAATCAAAAAATTAAAAATGGAATCTAAAAACTGTACTGTGTACTTTTTGCCATGAGACAATTGAGAATTTACTCGACCAACATTGCTCGGAATTTGCAAGAGCTTGTCAGCTTGCAGCAGGCTAATTCTTTGAACGGAGGAACAATTGGCAAAGTGTAATTTTTGTGGTGTGATTCTAACTGAACACGAATCGTTCCATACCCATTTATGTAAGGAGTTCGTAGCAGGCTGTGAAACAGCATTTAAAGAAAACCAGCCTACTACTTCCATTATGAACCACGGACCGCTAAGCGTACAAAGGTTTTTGAAACTAGTATCAAGAAGACAGTTCCTGCCAGTGAATTGTATTGCGAGCCCGAGCAAGTTTTTATGATGCAGAGAAAATACAAAAACCATTTGAGGACCAACAAGCACAAAGAGAAGGCAGCTGTGCTCTTAAAAGAAAATATGTTCATGACATCTCTATCGACATCGGAAAATATGATTCAATACAAAATCGTCAGCATTTCGAGGAATGAGATATCAGTAAACAAATTTGTACATGATATCCGCATATATATACACGAGCAAATTCAAACCAAATTAGATGAATTTGGCTCTGTAAAGTTCAATTTGAGGCTTTTTGGAGATTACGTGAAGGGCTTCGAAACAGGAATGGTGATAACACTGAAACACTTCTCAACGAAATTCATTGCTGCAAGAGAAAACAGTCAAGTTGACGATAAGATTGACGAGCTTTTTATTGAGCTTAAAAGAACAGCTGAAGAATACCAGGAACGAGATAGCGGTTAGGCGATAGCAGAATTTAAATTCTGCGAATTAACTATTTGCAAGTTGGAGTGCATTCCTGTGGGTTCACATGTACTATTGCCAATTAGTATATACATTAAAAAGGCTGCAATTAATGTGAAAAATGCTGATGTCTTCTGTTTTAAATGGTGCATATTAGCTGCTACCGCTTACAAGTTCGACAAACCGTTGGGAGAAGAATTACGCAGAGTAGCTCACACGAGCTATTATAAAATCGGAAGTATTCGCGAGATTGTCATTAAATTTCGAAACATTCGGATTGACTTTTCTGGATTGAAATTCCCAATAACCAATTGCGACATTAAACGGTTTGAGCAGAATAACAAAGACTTCAGCATAAATACATATGAATTGGTATGTTCCAAGGGTACATGGAAAGTGGTTGGTCCAGCAAGGGAACCAAAAAGTTTGCATATCAATTTCCTAAATGTTTATAACGAAAGGGCTAAGCAGTGTCATTATTGTCTTATTACCAACATGCAGAGGTTGGTAAAAAAACAATACACGCGAAGCCATACATCAGGGCAGTTTTGTGATTTGTGTCAAACGTTTTACACCACGACTGGAAGGATAAGGATGGTTGCATCAAAGTGAAAAGTGTGTCCTATCAGCGGAAACAGTACCCAAGTTTAAAAGTATGGAGAAGAAGTTGTCGCCGCCAATAATCATATATGCTGATATAGAGGTTGTGCTTTAGCCCATAGAAGTTCCTAATAGGAGTGAGGGGGTGAAGGCAATTCAACAGCATGAAGCGTGCGCAGTCTCTTATTATGTTAAACATGTGTATAACGAAGAGTGTGATGAACAGCATACTTTTGTTGGTGAGCATATAAGGAATTTTTTTGCTTTTCATTTAAGTAACTAATTGAATTCGTTTATTTATATATTTTTATTAGGAGAAACCTGCATAGCTGCATTAATCATATGCAGCGAAAAATGGATGACCTCTATCAGTTATACTGCAAGAATTCCGCAAGTCCTAAACAAGTATTGCAAGATGAACAAGAAGTGAAGCACTTATTCTCAAAAAAAAACCATTTCAACTTTTTAGGCGTACTATTTTTCTTGCCTTGATTTCTTGTCACCTTAATATATAACGAAATAATACAACAAAATGGAAAATTCTTGCATATATTATTTTAGACAAAAATTACACAAAATTTATATGCGTAGCACATTTTCGGATAAAAAAAAGAAATTTAAAACACATTCTTCTTGTTGTTATAATTTAATTGAATTTGTTTAAGAAATTTAATTCGAATTGTAATCCTTCCATCCAGTTATTCCCTTTGTATAATCTAAGCTCATATTTATTATTTATTCATAAAGTAAATTTTTGATAGAATTTATTGTTGAATTTCCCTAAGAAAGAAGCTTTGCTTCTTTTTTCTTCTGTAATATGCTAATTTAAACGAAGTTCTACTCACACACTTATATACCGTTCAAAAAGCATTCGAAGAAGGTAGCAATATTTTGCTTAGGCTACACACAGATAGAAAGTTATATAAACTGGTTATGCAAACATGTGTTGCAATTAAATATGCATATCGAATGCGTGCATAAATTGCATACGAAAGAATAGTATGGAACAGAATGGGCGATAGAGAGCGGAGTGTGAAAAGTACAGTCTAGAGTGTCAACAAAATTACATTTATTTGCAAACTGTGATGAGTGATGAGTAGCATTCCATCTGTTTTTTTTTTGTCGTGCATATGTTGACAAATGCTAACAGCACTTTTTACAATCCGGCTCTTATTCAAATGAACGGAAAACCTTGCGCAAACACATACACACGTCTTTATATGTATTTTATTATCTCTTGGAGTTTCTTTAAGAGTTTGTGTGTATGTCGTGTATGCACATAAGTGAAATTTTTAGTTCTCTCCACACTTTTCTACGAACTAAATTATTTCGTCTCCTTCGCTTACATTCTATGACAGGTCGCTTGTTGCCAGTGCTGCTGGTTTCGTTCATTTTGCTAATTAAAAACAAATTTATTTTAAATCTCTACGTGTGCATGTGTGTGTGTGTGTGTGTGTGCGTATGCAAGCATATTTGGTTACAAAATGGTTAAATGTAAACAAACACTCTGTTGTGTTATACACAATTTGCCACTAATTACTGCTAAAACATACAAACATACCAATATATATATGCGTATGCAAACGTATATTTTCTATATATACCTTTTGCATATATATACGAACATATTTGTTTACAAGTGCACTTCAGTGCTTACAAATGCATTTTCTATACTTAAGTGTTGATTTTATTTGCTTTAAATTCAATATGTTTTCTCTATGCTGTGTGCTCACACACTGAGTAACCATAAATGAGGGCATACTAAGTCTATCACCCCGTTTATAAAATACAAAAGAAAAATATATATGGGCAGATTTTTTATCACTTCAAAATTTATAACCGATACCGATACCGGAAAAATATATAAAAACCCATTTTTTTCAAAAAATGTCTCTTTGACAAATTCCACGATGTTTTCTTAGATTTTGAACGGTTTTTTGTAAAATTTTTATTTTCATATTGTAGCAGAACATTTACGACTTCTAGGTGTACGTGAAGCCAAGTCAAAAACGAGCGTTGGGTTCGGAGAATATTTAGGCTAGAATTTAATTTTTACAAAAAAAAAATAAAATCGCGTCTTCGTAATGCCTAAGGCGTGTGCTTTCATAAATAAAAAAACAAAGTTACTCTTTGCATTTGCAAAAGTTAGTTTGTGAAATTTGCCTGAAACTTAGCGGACAGGCGGTGATATTACTCCGTATTCAGTATGTTCGTTCACTTACCCGTTCATCAATTGAATATTTCCTATATTATTCAGTAATCTGGCCATTAGTCCTTTAGGCGGTTTGGCCTTGACTTCATCTGACCGTTTCGTCTATTTATTCCTTCCACACTGTTCTACTTATTCGTTGACCTACTCTCTGCACTCATCGTTAGTCGAGGTTTACACTCATCTGTCATTTGTCTGTTGGCTTGTCTGTGGATCCTCCGCTCCCTGCTTTGTCCACTTGTCTGTTCACCCTTCTCTTGGAACTCCCAAAGTTATTTAAATTAATATACAATGTGAACTGAATGCAAGTGAGTCTTATAACTCTAATTATTTCATATAATTATTAAAACTAGGCTCAATTCGCCTATCTTTATATCCCCAACAGCGAGAATGTTATAACATTGCTAAGAACAAAAAAATTTTGCACACCTTTATTGATATTGATCAGCAATTTGAAGCAGAATATTTGCCTTCAAATTATTTCACTGTCTGTTAACAAATTGAAAATCACTTATATGGGTTTGTTTTATTTTAAGAGTGTCCATGATTCGTCGTACCACACCTACAACATTTGTTTTTACTTCGCTTGTTATTTCTTATATTATGTTAAGACTGATGTTGTTTTCCTTGTAAGATCTTGTACTTGCAGTTGTTCGGAATGTAAATGTTGAAATGTTTTCTGTTGATGTATAAACTACATTGATGGTAGAGCTCCTAGCATTATAGTTATGTTTGAATAAAAAGATTATTTGTTTGTTCAGTATAGATACAATTGCACCTTTGAGAGATCAAAATTCATATATTGAACCATTTCTTGCATTCCTACAAGTTGATACTTGAAAATAACTAACGTTTTCTCTATTATTAGTCTCCATACAGTTAAACCATCTACGATTAAGACAGGGAAACATTGCCTCTAATAATGAAATTGTGACGAAGAGGCGTGAGGTTGATTTGAGGGTATACATGGAGTGACGGACATGGAAGTGAATTTTTAAGACAAGAAGATGAGTAAAGAAGTTATAAATCGAAGCAGACGAAAAGTGAAGAATAATATGTATCTGCCGCCGAAGAAGTGAGTATTATCTGTTCAATAAGGACCTAACCGCATAGGGAGCATTTAGCAAGTACTCGAATATCAAAATATTGTTAACCATTGTTAATCCACGGCGTACACAAATTACAGTGCGTGAACTGTCTAACGCAAGCATGTCGCAAATCAAGTTTCTTATTTCATTATCTCAAGGGGTATCATGGGTTGTTATGGCGACGGTTTTTTCTGGATGTAATAATAAGTGTTGTAAAATAAACTTGATTTGTTTTAAGATTTCATCAAAAAAATATTATTCTCAATTTGCGATTACGTGTTTACCAGAGTTATATAAACCTTCCATGCTTCTACTGATCGGTCCTCGGCCAACAAATAAGATTGCAACTATCGGAGAGATTTGCGATTTTTACACAGCGGACGTAGGTTTCTCACTTTAGCTTAAAATTATATTTAAATGATAGTTTTCAACATATGCTGACTTATTCATAAGACCATTGCTTCCTATTTCTTGAGAGCTATTCTATTACATTTTATTTTTAACGTACTCTGTCTTAATGTCATTCTAAATATCAGGGTATTTTTAAACTATCAGCATACAGTTGTTATTGCGATATTTTACAAATAAATAATAGAAGGTTTTCAGATGGAAATGGCAATATATTCGTATAAGGCATTCGAATAGTGAAAACTCGCTACAAAAATTTGAAATAAATTTAATTTAATTGACGTCACTCATTTTCGTCTGTCCCATCATTTCTTCTAAAGAACCCAAGAGAAATAGTTGAACAATCTCTCCAACTGCGACTAGTGACGTCTATGGATTAGCGGTGTAAAGAGGTTATATCGCGTTGAAAATACTGCTATACAGCGTTCGTGCAACAACGTTTTTTCGTATGGAATATCAAAAATTAAAGGTCGTGTTGAAAGAGAAAAGTATAGAGTATATATATATGTATAATACATATGCATCGTTTATAGCTTTAGAAACAATTTACTTGCACCGAACCGACTACATTATTCGCATAATTTCATATAGAAAATATTTTTCGTTCATTGCTTAATTAATTCAATAAATGAAACGGAGATGATTTGCGTATAAGAGCTTCAACGGGGCATTAGTTTGAAAAGAACGAACACAACAAGTAACGAAGTTATATTTGGAGAGGACCGAATCTCGCATACCCGCCACTGTGATTTTCGCACTCTACTCTCCAAGTTCTTTTATATGAGACCCATATCGCCGGTATTATTAAGAAAAAATTAACCGCGGTGTCTACCATATTCATTTTAGAATTACCCCATTTTTAGACAGATAATATATCTTCGTTTGAGGAATATACAAAATAGTACCATTCCTATAGTAACATTCTGTATTGTGTGGCTTATGATAAATAAATATAAGTTTTATACGTCGTTACATATATAAGTTTTGTACGTCGAGAATAGAGAGTTTCGCAAACTAAACGTGGAAAATTCCAGGTCTCTAACTTTTATAATTTCTGAGCAACGAGCAAAAACCCACAAATTTTTGTTAAGAAAAACGGACTTACGTTCAGTTTATGCTCCTCTGAGGGCTTCTACTTTGACCGATTTGGTCTATTTCCAATACCTGCATGCATGCAAAGACTTCCAATGTTTCTACCAAATTTGAAGTCGACGTCAACAACACACAGACACTTAGCCGGACGGACATTGTTAAATCATTTCAGAATTTCTCCTTGATCAAGAATATATGGTCTTTATATGGTCTCTAAACCTTCCTTTTGGGTGTTACGTATATTAAGGAAAAACCAAATGGGTATACACCAATCTTACAGTCGTGGGTATAAAAATATATTATTGCGTTCACGTTTATTTTCATCTTTTTCCAGAAATAACTAAAGTTATGAAATTTGAAGCAGGTGTTGCCAGAGCTGCATAGATGCGTATATATATATATATATATATATATACTACTCGGTTGATAGGTGATCACGGTTTACCTGTTACCGTAAGACATGTTTATGTGGTACTGCTTAATATTTTTTTCCCATACAATATTGAACTTGGTAAACTTCAACATTAACTTTCTGTTAACAAAGGCTCATTACAAGCTGCATGAAGATGTGGTGACTTTTCTCTAAGAAATTTTGTTTGAAAATGTGGTCAACAATCAAATGCAAATATAAATTTTATTATTTATCTGTTTCAAATCCCTTTGTGTTTTTTCTTTTCTTTCTTTTACGCAAAGTCCACTAAAGGCACTGTTAGTGAAGGAGAGAACAAAGCAAAAAGTAAATCTTCTTTTATTTCTCGAAGATTTTTACTTTATTTGTGCATTGCTGAGATGGGAAATTTTTGTATTTGTGTTTGTGACATATACCCGGGGGATATGTTATGTTTAAATTGCATTTTATACAGCATTGTGTGTATGATGCTATCAATGCGAGTTATTCTATTATATATATATATGCACTTAAAGCACAGGATTTTCCGTTTGCGTCTTATACATAGTTCAGTACATAAATAGACGACAAGCTTATCGTTCAAGTAACTGTTCACCTCTCTCTCTCTCTCTCTCTCTCTCTCTTCTTCTTCTTCTCTCTCTCATCTGTTGCTCATATGATGGTAAAGCATAGTACGATTTATGGTTATTTAAGGAAAATAAATGAGAATATACATTTACAGTGACGTATGTATAAATATGTACGAATATAGTTAGTTCTACGTATACATATGTAGGCACGTGTGTGTATGAAGCTTTTTCCATATATTTTATTAAATTTTATAATAACAAAAGGCTTTACTAACTTTGACTCTAGTTTGCTAAGTTTTGCGATGATTTTCTTTTCCTTTTCATTACTACCTTAAGAGCTTGAAAACTTAACGACATTCATGGATATATCGTCTATTTCTTCCTTTGTCTTCTAGTAGCATGTGTTTACCGCATTAGAGCCATTCATTTTCAATTGTTTTTTTCTTCATATTTCTTCATGTTATGATATATTTTCTCTATTTGGTATTTTAGTTACTTTGACGAAGTATGGCGTCGCGTAAACTCTCATTAACTTGTCGTCAGCAACGACGATGATGATGACATTGATGGCAAAGATGACAACATAAGTGCATAGTACGAACTCAATGTCAAAAAGGTGAAAGTCTAGACATTTAAAATGGATAAAAAAATAAATAAATAAATAAGTGAATAAAACAAATAAATATAAAATTCTTCAGAAAACGCGAAGTTGGAAAGTAGTAAATACATCGTAAGTAATGTTTGAAAGTATTAACCATAGAAGATTTATTTGTAGTCAATTATTTCTTATTTGTGCACGGATGATAGAATGTGATCTTATCGGCACATAGGAACGATGCCTACTGAAGACTTTGTTAAAGCTTTTGTAACAGCTAGTAACCAAATATCTCATAAATTATACGTGTTCTTAGCCACAGGCAGGCTTGAGTCATTGCGTCGGGATCAGCACTCACTTCGTTCTTTGCTTTTGCAATTCTCACGATTGTAAATTACGATACGGAGCTTCGAAACGCGAAATGTATCGTGACTCTGAACTATGGAATACTTTTCAACCTTCCTGGCTGTTTTCCCTGTTTTTTTCTGTTCGACGCCGATTGCGATGTTGAGGTAAAGTTTTTGCGTTACCGAGGGAAGTAAAATTTTGTATAAAACAAAACATTTTTTAATTGACTTGTTTTAAATGGAACTGCATTTCTTTGAATATACATACATATCAAATTTTGGTATATGTGAAATGCAAAAAATAAATGGCGTTTAGACCGAAATATTTGAATTGACTATAAATTAAATTCCTGCTATCTAAACTTTAAGAATTTAATCGCAAAACCGCTTTACGTAAGTTTATATTTATAATGCCGGAAACGAATTTTGTGTTAGAGTCGAAATTCTCACTTGATCGAGTTATCTTTGAAATGTTCATGTAAGCATGTTTTTATCAAGAAAAGCTTTTGGCTTATTGTCTAATATTATTGTGAAAGTAAGGATATTAAGTTTACATAACAAAACTTTCGGATCATTGTTCCTCTGATGTGATATATGTCTCTTTCGATAGAATAAATCATGATTTGTTATAGAATAAATCAAGTATGTTATCTTCAATCGCGGTTTAATTGCGAACAATCAGCGTTACAACAGGAATACATGATGAGGATAACAGGATACTAGCAACCTCCCTCTATATGATTGAAATGCAAATGTTTAATATTTGGCAGTATCATTAAATTAATATCATGCTTAAAATCATCGACGAGTATATTTCTTCTCCAAATTGATTCCAATGCGTTGTCAAAATGGTTTATTGTATATGTGTGGCTCTTGAATTCAGAAAAAAAAGCAAGAAAGCGCTCTTTTATAGCCTTAGAATAATCTCTGCTTGCTACTCCTTACACGATTTTCTTCGTAACAGTATCAAAAATTTTGGGCATCTACGTGTTATTCTGAATACTTAGCCGCCCTTTAAATTGCAAATAAATTTGGATCAATAAAATTAGGAATGGGCTCCTTGGTCTAAACAATTCGATGACCCTTACCTTATAATTGGCGTTGATTGATCTGTGGTGGTTTCAGAAAAATTGTACTAGAGTCACATATGCGCTTTGAACTTTGTTCTATTAAGGCTGATGCTGTGCTACGGTAATTTCGAGATTTTTATTTCTCCATTCAGCGAAAATATGTAACGATAGTTTTAGTGTTTGTAGATTATAAGTGTTGTAATATTTTATAATTATTTAACTTTGGTTTCCTTCCTTTTCCTCCTTTCCTAAATCTTTTTTCTCTTAATAAACATAAGGTATGGGACTCTACCATTTGCTTTTGTCAGATCGAGGGCGACAAGAACACAGTTCCTGCCGACATTGATGTTATCGCTAGTGGACTCCGTGATGGAGATCACATGGTATTATTGTTATTCTGGGATGAATGAGGTTGAGGTTGAGTTCCTTCATTATGTACTCCGTAACTATAGAACGGCAGGGTAGGATCGTAATCGTTCAAAAATTGTTATGTGTAAAAAAGGAGCCCTGTGTAGGAAGGGGCCTTATTCGAGCTATTTTCTACTTCTTGGGAAATTTGGAGGTATCGTGTTCACGATCTGTAATAGATGGTTATGTATGTAGGAAAAGAGCAAGTTAACAAGTCCATCAAACCCGGCTGAGGTAGATATTATTTTTCGAAAAGCACTATAAAGAATGTTTTCATCCACATTCCGGAGTGAGAAAGAGAAATGTCTATCACGAAAATAATTGAAAAATGGTGATGAAAGGGTTGATTTCGCGCGAAAAACTCATTAATGGTGTTTACATTTAGCTCATTAGAGTCATCAGTACTACCTCACAAAGTATCTTTATTATGGACTTTCATTTGCACGGAATAAGCATTTCCGAAGAAGTTAACCTTGATTCCTTTTCTTTCTCATTACATACTGCATTACGCAAATTACAATAGATTCGCCGTTTAATAGCACCAAGAGATCGAAGATATTGTTCATAGGTAATGTCTGTGAGGGATCTTTAATGCGACATATAAATTGGCCTAGTTGGGTGTATAATTACCAGAGGAATATTTAGAATCGGGAATAAAACGTAGGATGTTGTGCTGGTTAGAAAGTCAAGTTGAAAGCCCATGTAATTTGAAAATTACATTGGACTAAAATCGACTCCTCGTATATAACTGATGATTCCTTCGATATTAATTTTATTAAAGTTTCTATAATAAACTTCGTGTCAAACTCTAATGACTTTGAACATAACGCGTGATGCGGAGGCAAAAGTTTGGCAATATTGTGCAGAAGGGAGACTCTCACATATGATATATGTAATCGATAAGTGAAGCGGGTTGTTGCTTATTTTACTACTTAATTTCATCTTTCACATATTAAACCCGATTTTTCTGCTGGCGATATTGAAACCCTATTGTCATCGTTTTGTAATGTACTAAATCTACTTATCGTTGCATCCGTTCCTAGCAGACAGCCGCTCTTCCGAAGCAATTGCTCGCCATTGTTTAACAAAGTAGTTAAATACTGTAGCGAAACAAACTATTCCAAAAATGTAATAAAAGTGGCTATGCGTACGATTATTTCGTCTGTACTGCTGCAAAGCATAGATTTAATTATCTCAACCACCAAAGTTATTGCACACGCCTTCAGTTGATAAAATCCTCACTTCTTATTAATTCCTAATTATTTGTATAGGTGTGCTTACTCGAAAAGAAGCATTGCCCTGTATCCCTCCCATGTCTCTTTTCATGTCGCTGACTTTTCTGGTGATATTACAAACTTGAATCTCTTTCTGACGAAATTTACACCAACTCGATTTCTATTCCTTCTTTCGATTCCTATTTGATTATTTTAGAAAATGACATTTTTCAAGGCATTCCACCACGTATACTCAAGTGATCCTCTGACGAGCTATGTGGAGTTATCTCAAAGATTTTTAATTAATTAATTTGGTCTTTGAAATCAAGTGTTTTTCTTTGTGTTGGAAAATTGGCTTCCTTAATCCATTTCACAAATGTGGAAACTGACACATCATCGAGAAGTATAGAGGCATCGCCAAATTGAGTATCTTACCTAAAGTGTTTGAGCGAATGGTTCATTCTTATGTTTCTCCATTTCAGCATTGCTTTCTACAAGGAAGACCAACTGGTACGAGCTGATAGTTTGGTTTGCTAGGGCTCATCTTGCGTTTTGTTCATTTAGAATAGAATTAATTTTCTTAAATAATAATAACAATAACAACATCGACAATAAAAATGCATGGGGTTAGCCGGAAATACCCACAGGCGCTTCCCCAGGTGGCGCATAGGGCAAAGCCCTGCGAAAGCACAATCCAGATGGAAATAAACACCAACCGCAGCCTAAAGACCCGACTAACTGAATAATCTGGACGCCACAGTCATAGAATGGATGGCTACCTGGTCGGCGGCTGGGTCATAATGATCGGGCGTTATACCTCAACGGTTCCTGCGGGACTGTTGGCCCTGCCAGTAGGGTGAAAATGGATTTCAACGTTGATGATGAATGACAATACAGAAGCCTCGTGCGATCGTCGTAAAGGCGGAGAACGACGCGGGACACAGCAGCTCCACAAGAACAATGAACCCAATAGATCAACGTCTTCTGCTAACTGTGCTTTCGACGGTCCTTCTGGCCTAACCACAACAGCGGAGGCTACCCGATAGCGAATGAGATGGAGTACAGAAACGAGTAAAGCTATAATGCGCTTTTATTTCGCTACAAGCAAATGCGAAGTAATTACAACAGGACATAGGTTCCAAATTAAAAACAACTATATATAACAGAATACCCCAAAGTCAGCAATCTAACGGAAAATAACACCGCTGATAGGAGAAGGCCTATTGTAACTAAGAAGTTACTGACTGAAACTGAAATCATGGCATTAAGAAACGAAGTGGCAGAGACCATAAGGGTGGGTCAATGCGCTATAATTACTACGGTGGTAGACTCCAGCAATCGATTGGTGAACGAACGGGAATAAGCTGGAAACAACGCAGGCATGGAAAACTATGAGCGGAGTAATAGCCGCGCATGCGTCAACCAACATATCAATGACCCTTCAGGAGGAGCAGGAGGGAATGTCGAAAGAAAACCAAAAGGTAAAAGATGCGTTTGAAACAGCCACGATGGAATTTGAGAATGTTGACCCTCAAATGAAGCTAACAATACCTAGTTTGAATCCTGGCGAAATTCTAAACAGTATAGTAACCGTAATGAACATGTGCATAACACCCAATCGTACAACCACACCATTACCCTTAATGAAATCAGCTCTTTGATGCAAGCTGCTGCAATCACAATAGCATGTATGATATTTAAAATACGTATAAGAGACCAGAAGGAGAAACAATGGAAAGAGCTGGAAACCGCGGCGAGAAAAATAGCCACGAGATAAAGTGAATCACTTACGTATTGAACTAAAGTAGTTAGTTCATAGAACTTAAAAAATTTCAGAAGATGAAATGCTTCTTAAGAAAGGCGAAAAACGCCAAAACATTGCGACGTATGCGAAAAGACTAAGAAGATACAGGGGAAGTGCGAAGAGAATGGAACAAATGAGTTCGGTAAAAACGCAAAAGCTTTCTACCAGAAGTTAGGTAACGTGCCCCATGCAGACCACATCCCTATAGCCAGTATGACACAGTATTGGGAGAAAGAGTGGAGCATCCCAGGTGGCTATGATATGAGTCGAAGTGGAGCAAAAAGACACTCAAGCTGTAACAGAAATAACGACTAATCTAGTAACAAAAACGCAGAAGAAGAGCGATGAAGCAACACCGAAAATTGGAAAGTAACTGGCCCCGACAAAATACAGAAGATATCGCTGAAAAAGCTTAATGCGATACATGAACGACTTGCCAAATGCTAGACTTAGCTGTTACACACACCACAGGGCATACCCCCGCAATTATTTGTACGAAACACTTATTTACTAAAAATAAGATCGGATGACCTATCAGATTATCGGTCGATTACGTGCTTGTCTGTATTATACAAATTGCTCAGAAAAATAATTGCTCACTGTATGAGAAACAACATAATAAGAAGTGAACAGAAAGCGTGCCGGAGAGAAACCGAAGGATGCAAAGAGTAAATTACAACTGACACGATTATAATTGGCCAAGCTATACACAAGCATAGAAATTTGAGAAAAGCATACATCGACTAAAAAAAAGCATGTGACTCAATGCCGCATGACTACTTGCTAAAGTCTTGCAAATGTACAAAGTCAATCACTTAATAATCGAGTTTTTAGAACATGCAGTTTTTATTTTTTTTTATTTTTTTTACTTGTACATTGAAAGTCAACTAAAATAAATGAGCAGTCGAATTCAGTTCGCTCTTAGAAGTAGATCCTCTACTGATTAAAATTAAAAACTAGTATAAAGTATATAAGGAGAAGTAAAGAATAGAAAAAATAATAATTAAATTCGTGTGCAAATAAGTAAAAAGGAAAAAAGAAGAAAAGCATGTACACAACTAGTACAGAGGCACACTCACAACCAGTACAGAACCAAATCGCAAGTGAACTCCTAAGCCATTGCAAACATGCAACAGCTTGGCAACCGATACAGTAGACAATACCAATCAATTTTCGAGTCATAAATATTAAGATTAAGATTAAATACGACGTAGGCAAATCGCGCGTATTAAGCAAAGTTGTTTTGATAGACTTTAAAGAATCCGATATTGGGATTAAGTGATAGATTTAGGTTTCTGAAAACCACTCAAAACGGGTTAAGCAGTTCATAAATATATTAGGCTTGAGGGAAAGTTCTGTCGTCTTTTAAAGAAAATATTTGAATTCAATTATAAAAATACCTGTTTGATATTAATCAATTACATATGCTCCGTTATTTATTGCAACCTGGTGCCATCTTTCAGGAAAGCTGTGAATTCCTGTTTTGTAGAATTTCTCGTCCTTGCACTTAAAATAGTCATCAACTGCCTTAGAAACACTTTCAAAAGACTTGAATTTTTTCCCGTTAGATAATTTTGCAGAGATCTGAACAGGTGACAACCAAATGGTGCAATGTCAGCTGAATACGGTGGCTGACTAAGAATTTCTCATCCTAACGCATTGAGTTCTTGTTATGTCACCATTGTAGTATGCGGTCGAGCACTATCACTATTCCTTTTCTACACGCTAATGCAGGCCTTTTTTCTTTGATAGCTGCATTCAATTTATCCAGCTGGTTGCAGTAGAGATCCGCGTTAATGGTTTTTCCCTGTTTGACCAACTCGTAGTACATTGGACCTTTCCTGTCCCACTACAAACAAAGCAGTACTTTTCGTTGGTTCTGGATCTGTTGCTCATGATGTTCCTGGTTTGCAGTAAGATTTTTTTCTTATTTACATTGACTCAGCTCAGTGCCTAGAGAAGCGGTTAGGGGCATTAAAACTTATCTCACCAAGTAATGTGGACGAATCGATAGTACCATTAATTAACTTAATTAAGAAGGAAATGCTAAGAAAAAATCTACGTTACTCAAGTAAAGGTAAGGAGAACACAAGCAAGAGAGGCCCAAGTATCGGCCTAAGTAAGCACGTGTATAGCTTTTTTGTAATGTAAGCTCCTTGCTCTTTGGAGCACCTCGCAATGAAACCAAGCGCAGACATAGGCTTACATCAAGAGAGCCCAATGTGCAAATTAAAACGTAATCTTTGGTCGAATAGAACCCTCGAATCGATGAATCAACGTTTTCTAACTTGTGTGAGTCAATGAAATATACAGTGTTGAATAACTTAAGAAAAAAAGCTTTTTGCATTTTTTTAGATTTAGTTTCATAAAATGTGACGAGCACCATGGGCACCAAGGTCAGTCAGTTTGAAGTTGATACGTGTGCGATTCCAAGGAGAAGGAAGGGAACAGTTTAACATCGCCAGCGTACATTAAGATGTGGTTGGACTCAATCACCAAGGGGAGATCATTATTGTCTAAATTAAATAAAAGGGGTCCTAAAGGGCTGCCTTGAGGGACGCCAGACGTCCCAGGAAATTCATCCGAGGTGATGAAGTCAAATAGAAACCTGAATGTTATGCAGATAGGAGTTTATTCATTTCACTAAGTAATAAGTGAAGGCAGAGGCATGGAGTGTGAAGGTCAATAAATCATGGAAACTAAGCCAAACGCTTTGCTAAAATCAGTATCTACGACATCCGTGCGTGAGCCGCAGGTAAGTGAATTCTAAGAGGTTCGTGACAGTAGATCTTCCTTTCCGAAAGCCGTACGGAAATGGAGAAATATAAGAATGAGTAACAATTCGCTCAACCAATGTAGGTCAGTCACTCAACTTGGCGATGCCTCCATAGTTCTCAACATGATGTCTATTTCCACATTTGTGAGTTGGAATAAGGAAGCTACTCTACACAAAGAAGAAACACCTGATTTCATGGATTAGTTAACAATCATTGAAATAACTTCACATTGCTCGATAGAGCATGCTTTAAGTATACATGGTGGAATCCCATTAGGCGCAGAACTATATTTTGAAGAACTTAAACCATCTAAAACATCATTTTCTGAAATGATCAAGATAGGAATCAAAACCAAGATATCGAAGATATTATGGTATTTAACAAAGCGATTCGAGGTTTCGATATCATCAGAGCACTCAGAGCCATTGAAACAAACATGCGAGAGATATATGGAGATTTTTTTTTGAAGTTGACAAACTTAGAAAAATATCTGGAATTAACAAGCAGTGAGGATTTTATCAACTGAAATATTGGTCATTGAGTTAATTAAATCTATGCCTCGATGCAGAATAGGGGAAATAGTAGTAAGCAGAACCACATTTCATAAATTTTATGAAAAGTTTGTTTTTCCTATTTTTGTAATACTTAATTGTCTTGCTAAATCATGGCGCCCTCCTTCGAGGGCCAGGTTGCTTGATCGGAACGGATGCAGCAATAAGTAGTTGTAATACATTATAGAATAATGACAATAGAGTTTCAATATATTATATGATGAGATTTAAGCAGTAAAATATTGGTTTTGTTAAAATCATAACATTATATAGATAGCTCAATAAAGTAAAGAATAAAGTGGGGTACCGGCCAAAAAGTAGACGCGCCGACATTTGCATAAACCATCTAGTGCACATGGGCGATAGAAAACTATATTCCTCCGACAAACGTAATTTACACAGAGTAGTAAGAATGGTCCATCAATTAAGCGCAGGAATTGGAATGGAATTTGCATGGGAAAAGTGTAATTCAGTAAACATCAGGTCCGGAAAAGTCTGCGAAGATGAAGGCTTACTTTCCCTCAATACTGGCGATATAATGAAAAGTTTGAACAATAAAGAAAGCTTCAAATATCTGGGGTTTCTTCAATTGAAAATTGTACGCAGGTAATGAAAGAAAAAATCTGCATTTGCAAAGAGATTAGTTACGATATTCAAAACCAAGCTCAACTTAAAATACCAATGTAAAGCTATCAATGCTAGAACAGACGAACAGGACAATAAGAACCACCATGTACAAGTATGATGTGCACCACCTACGCAATGCCAAAAAACGAATCAATCCACCGCGCCAACTCGGTCGCAGATGGTGTACCTACCTAGCTGATCTGATGCACAGGTCACAAATTTGAGGACGTATATTATTAGGGCGCAAATAGAATACCCTATCGCAGAAGTGTTGGTGACATTACATGGAAATTAAACGCCACTAAATTTGAGTAGCAATAGCCACGAGACGCCAAACAACGTACTAACCCACAAGCAGATGTTATGTATTCACATTTAATCATGCGAATGAAGTAGGGAAGATACAATACACATGCAGAGTACATACCAATGGTTAATCAGAGCGGGGCTGTTTTTTGACAAGTAGGAATTTATTGAAGCTATGCAAGATAAAGTAATATCCACACGATATTACCAAAGGCATACAATGAACAAAGAAATAGAAACAGACTTATGCCAGCAATGAAGAAGAAGTATAGGAACAATAGTTCATGCCGGGTGCACAGCACTTGCTAGCACGGCATACCTGAATAGGCACAGCAAGGTATGTAAAATAGCACATCAAGCATTAGCTAAGAAACGTAGTATACAAATACCACAAGTTCTATGTTACAACCATCAGCCAGCGTCGGTAATAGAGAATGAGGATGCCACGATATGTTGGGATAGATAGGTCGTAACTGACTGTCCAATCAACACTAATAAGAAGGAATTTTAATACAGCTTTGCACAATCCCTTGGTGTTACACACCACAATTATATTAATAATAATAACATTAATAATAATAACTTTTTTTTACATTACAATTACATTATGTGGTTATATTCATTTCATTAGACTTAAGAATCACCCATATATAATTAAATAATTTTCAAATGTAGAACGAGCGCTTGCGTAGAGTATCATGTAATATATTTCTTTACTTTTGCCCTCATTCTTGTTATTTGTTTAGATCACAGCCAGCTATTACATATCATATTATACTTGTTTAATATTCAGTATTTACCTTGGTACTTAATGCTGCCCCTTAAAAGAAGAACAAACTAATAAACAAGCTCAGTAGTTACATATGTTTCTTAAGCAAACGTTATAAAGTGAAATGATAAAATTAAATTTATAGGTATAAATTTATGTCGTGGGGCGGTGTACCTACCGAGCTAAGCAACTAAAAATTAAATCCACATAAAATTACAACGATTTAAAAAGTAAAAAAGAAGAGACTTTTTCTATCTGTACATTGCATACACTGCCACATTTAACGAAAGTTGCTAACCAACGTTTGATTTGAATCATTATTATAATCCCCCAAAAGCTATATGAAGTTTCTCAAATGTTTTTAAGCTAATGAAATATGCGCATCCACAAAGAATGCGCATAAATTGTGATCAGCATGTGTACTGAAACTAAAATTTATATACGTGTCTCTCCGTTTGTTGTAATTACATTGGTGATCATTTGATTATTGTTCGGGGAACATACTGCTCTTATTTAATTTAGATCTTAAAAGGCGAGTTTAAAACTCAGTACAGCAAATCCATAGGTCCTAGTTTTTTTTATTTAAAAAAATCGGCAAAATTGCAGCGCTCTAGTCAAATTAAACCTTAATAATTCTCCGCGTCGACTTATCCTTAAAATATAACATTAGATGTTTGCAAAAATTTTGATCAGCGGCTTTCACAGGTAAAAATGATAAAGAAATAGGAAATATCAGTGTACATAACGGTTGAATTCGATGGTTTCGATTTTCCCCTCCATAAAATAACTGTTTTAAACTTAATATTATTGATTTAATCAGCGTACGCGGACGCTAATCGTGGAGGGCTCAAAATATTTCTTCTTCCAAATTCATTGCTTTTGTTGTTTGCTTGAAGAAATCTGCTGCCGAAGCCAAACACCCTTAGAGGCTTATGGTGATGGTACTTCATCATATTCCAATTGTCGTTTTTGGGTTCAGAAGTGATCACAAACTTTACAAACACTTAATAGAAGCAAAAACTCCGCATACAACCTTTCGCATACATCATACAACAAAGACAACTTTTCCTTGACCTTTTATTTTGTCTTAGGTAAAGGTTAATATAGTATTTAAGATTAGTTAGTAAATATTCACAAAATTATTTCAACAGTGTGAGTTTCCCCTTCGAGATAAGTTCACTTTTTAAGTTATCATGATAAGTGTAAAATTTTAAACTATGCAGTCGCCGTTCTTTCTTTTTTTTAATTTGGGCTCTATCTGTAGAATAGGGTAAAAAAATCGTATACAATTTCCTCTTGATCTCTTCGTGCTACATCAACCTTTAAACTAGCGATATAATTTATTGGGCAAGTTGTGCGTTTTATATAAACCCTGAGTCGTCTAAACTGAAGCTTAGCTCCCTATTGGCCGTTTCTTTATCGGCCATCATCGAAAGTCAAGTCAACCGAAATGACCTTTAAATGATAATCGATGGCATTTAAAAAAATAGAGTTTGACATCTTACAACAGATTATATTACTAATATTAGAATAAAAAATATGTACCATGATATTTCATATTTGTCTTAGTGCTCATAGTTATCTCACCCATTCTTTGCATATGCATTTACAATTGTCTGTCTGCCTTTCTCTCTGCCCATCTTGTTGCTTCTTGTAGCAGACAATCGAAAACTTTCTATTTTCATAAATATGGCAAACCATAAATATCCAGACTATAAATATCCTAGACTATATATATCCGAGACCATAAATGTCGGTTGAGGGTCTACGTACTATAACACCATATATCTCATTAGAAAACAGGTGTAAAATGTGTAGAGAGAAAGCGTTCCGTTGAAATTCATATCGACGATATAATTAATATAATTAATATATAATATATAATTAATTTTATATAGTTTTTCCACTTTATTAACAAAATAAATGTTTACAAAATTTATTTTGAAATTCCTACTTCTTTAATTAGTGGACCGCAATATATAAATAATATATTTGCATATAACAATTTGTTTTTATGCACAGATTAACAAAAATATTTATGTAACCATATTTCTATGTATGTTTATAAGTGATCACAATTTCATTCTTAAGATCAGGCAACAAGATAGTATAATATAAAAAATGTTAATTTTTCTCTTTTTTGTATAAATATGGACGATATATATATGTAGACTTCAAGGCGAAAAGTGATATTTATGTATGCATAGAGTTATAGAGTTATATATAGAAGTACACTTACTATTAGAACACAGCAAAAAATAAATGAATGGAAAAGCGTAAATAAAGTCAAGAGAGTAGCAAAATATTTAATTTAAGTTAACAGCTGATTGATTTTTAATTTATTTAATGATGATTATAAACTTTTCTGGCAAGTCCATTACATTTTAATTCAGTTACGTTTCTGCTCTCTGTCAGAACAACTTGTACAACTTAATGATTTATAATCTCCAGCTCCGTATGCAATTCAAAAGCGTATTTGGACTTTTAGTTCACTTTAATTCAAGCTATGCTGAACATTTAGTTCACTTAATTCTCTATGTGAAAGTTCAATAAATAAGTCTTTGTCATATCGGTTTCTCATATCAGCGAAGTGAAATTTCGTTTAAAGATTCACTTTCTATATATATGATTTTCGTATATATTTATATATATATGCTTATATATATATGTACAGTTATAATAGATAAATATCGCTTTGAATCGTATTTTAGTTAAATTAATTCAAAGCGTCGTGTAAGATGCCTCTTCTTGATTTTCTTGGTGTAAGATGCCTCTTCTTGATTTTCTTGGTTAATGATGTCTCTTCTTGATTTTCTTGATGTAAGATGCTTCTCCTTGATTTTCTTGGTGTAAGATGCCTCTTCTTGATTTTCTTGGCGTAAGATGCTTATTCTTGATTAAATCCTATGGTTATATATGTAAAAATATTTCAAAAATATCTCTTTCGAGGTAGCGGAAACTTTTTACTTTTCGTGTCATCGCTGTTTTAGATTTTCTTCTTCTTAGTTTCACCACTTATTTTTGTAAAATTCGGTTTAAGACGCAACTGTCAAAGTTTCATTAATTGCTTGCAGAAGTATTAAAATTTGTTCAAAAGTAAATGTAGCTTCTGAATCTGTGGAAATCGCAGATGAAGTCGATGGTGGCAAATTATTTACAAATACTTCATACTTTCGTAGTGCGTCTCCCAAATCCTTTAATCTACCTTCTTGAGCTTCTAATAAAAAAATGCTTTGCTTAATTGCGTCAATTTTGATTCGATAGTCGACAGCATCATTGTCTATAAGATTTCTCAGATATTCTCTGGCCGCTCTGGCCTCTGCCTCCAGCAATTCGCGTTGAATTTGGTAAATTAAAAGTACTCTCAAAACGTTCTCAATTCTATTGAAATCCTCTTCAATCGCTGTGTGTTCAGGTAATTTTTGCAGATCGTGCAAAATACTATTGACTTCACGGTCATAGTCGCTGCGCTCAGGCAATCTTCTATAACGCTGAAGAGTCTCTTCTATTTTTTTATTGAAATAAATTGCCACAGCCTGATTAGGATTAGGATTGTTTGCGTTTTCGAAGCCAATGTTTCCTATAGTAGTATTTTGTGAGATTGGTTCTGTGGTTGACGTAGATGTTGGCGTTGCGTTTGTTGATGTTGCGTTTCTATCGTTTTCGGACGCCGGCGTTGTTGTTGGTGACTCTGTGACTGTGTTTGTTAATGTTACATTCTTAGCATCTTCAGGCGTTTGTGTCGTTTCCGTATCCATTTTATACGTTGGTGCTTCAGCCCGTTCAGTGTTTTTATCCTCATTAAGTGTTGATGTTACGGCTGCGTTTTCCGTAAACTTTTGTGTTCTTAGAGCAATATCTTCTGAATATTTGGGAGCATCTTTTTTTGTTACGAAGTTTAGTAAACTTGATGTTAGGTTTGTATTTACTTTAGAGATCATCGTTGTTGGTGTTGTAACAACATTCGGATCCTCTTGCAAAGATTTTTGCGTTTCCTTATTGGTGAGATTGTAGCAACTTTTAGATCTCGCTGTGGGTATTGTTGAGAGAATCACAAAGGCTGTTACCAACAATATTAAAAAATATTTTTCCATTTCAATTTAGCTTTACGTGTTTATCGGATTCCATTCGCGAACTAAGAACAAAAGTGGCTTTACTTCTCCACATCGTTTCTTATATCCAAATTGAAGATAACTGTGTTTACTTAATTCTAGATATGCTTTAGTATTTTAATAGCGCGACTCTTTGTGATAATAAAATAATACTTCATTTTGAATAAAAAGAAAAAAATTAGAGGAGATTAAAGCATACCATTATATAACGAGTTTCTTTGCACAATATTGGCGTACAACAAACGAAAAGATTAGATTGTTATTAATTAAATTACTCACAATTGGGTTCAAGTGAGATTCAAATACCTTTTACTACAGTTAGCTAAACACAATGTTTATAGTGATAATTACGCCAATGTGACAGAGGGTCTTGCTTTTGGTATCAAGAAACATTTTAGGTTCTGCACGTTTATGTACGTTTATGTTTTTCTTTTTTTGCTAAGTAGCTTCATGAGTTATATAATATATTTTTTAATTAAAGATAACTTACACTAAAATTGGTAGCCATTGTATATATATATAGCAATCTTAATGCAACTGTAAGCCCACGGTTTCTTTTAACGCATATTTTGATTATTGCCCCCAATTCGGGATTCATCGAATTTCTTTCTACAAACGGGTCTAATTCATCTTTAGCATCTGAATCGCTCTCTTAAACCATTGGGCTACGTTGACCCAGAATAGCCCAACTTCCAACCAACTTCCTTTGCTAACACAATCATGGCTCTATTCCTTTTACATTATTACTTACATATTTTGGTTAATACTTATTCTCATTTGCATTCAATGCTAAGGCGTAACTAGACACTATTTCATTTTCTTTTTCCCATAGTTAAGATTCAATTTATGTTATTCTTCAGTAATTAATCAATTCGTCTTATGTTTAACATTAACTTTCTTCTCTTTAAGGTGATTACATGTTAGTCGTTCAACCCTTCCTTATTTTATTATTTATTTTTTATATGGTTTATTAGCCAGTCTACACACATCTAACATGCAAACTAGTGGCGTTCGACTTTGCCAATCGTTTACTTTTTTTCATTTCCTTAAGCTGTATAAACAGATAAATAACTGTGCGATGGTTTTCTTTTCGTTGATACAATGAAATACATTTTATTAGCTATATCACTTGTAAAAACAAACACTTTGTGAATTTTCGTCTTGTGGTCGAAGCGTCAATAACAGGCATATATCATTATCGAACATTTCATTCTACACCAAGTTACGCAGTTGAGCCAAATTTCATTGATAAAGCTAATGCAATATATCAAAAGACATGATAGGGTGAGGGAATGCATTTTCAAGTCCCATCCAAAACGTATACGAGAGGCTGAAAGTATGAAATTTGGACTAAAATAAATTGAAAATACAAAGGAAATGTAGAGGCGATAAGCAAATGCATCGAAAGTGATTTGTTCACATCGACTAACCATTTTGTATAGGATTTTTACCTTTGTCCATGAAGGACATATGTACGTTAGGCTTGCTTTTCTTCTTGTGAAACATAGAAACATGCTCTAAAGGTTTTCTAAACTGTGTACATTGGGTTTCGAAAGCAAACGTAAGTAAAACTCAGTTCTGATTGAATTTTGACTCAACATTTTTTTGAATACATTGCTTGGACTTTGCTATTATTTCTGGAATACAAATCGTACAAAGCTGTACGAAGCACGGAAAGCGGTAACACTTATTATAAAAACAATAAACCGACGGTTACGCTTTGTACATGCAGGATGAAGCTCATAATTAGTTAAATGACCTTTTAAATAAGAATAATCGCCCCTTTCGTATAAACTTCTACGGATATTTACGAGTAAAATAATTATTTTTGGTCATGGCTTGTGGTTTGGAAACAGCACTGACATTAACGCCAATGAATAACGCTTGAGAAACGTGATAACTAATTTTTATTTTTCGACTTAGACGATATATGGTTTCAACAAAATGATTCAACATGCCTTACATTTTGTGAAAGTTCATTGAACGTGTAATCTTTAGATACGCATATGTGAGGTTGCCACAAAATTCATACGATATAACTCTATTGAACTTTTCCACTTTAGAGTTATGTTAATTTTGGTTAACATTGGTTTACTCCAACAAACCAAGACCTCGCAGTGACCTTATTCACACAGACTGCTTGTGTTATTGGTAAAAGAAGACGATTGATGCAAGTCAGTGTTCTCGGTCAGGGTGAGTGAAATGTTTTGAGATGGCTTCGACGATTTCTGGTTGCGAAGATAAAAACAGAGTTAATCTGTTACTATTTTGCGTAGGTCAAAAAGCTTATAATCCGAAGAAACTAACAACGCTTGCTTACTATGAGCCAACATCATCGGAAATAGAGGGGAACTACAAATTGCATTTGTCGATGTAGAAGAAAAAGAATTCATAGAAAATTGTATGGTAGCATTGCGCAAATTGTCTATTAAATGCAATTTTGGACGTTGCCCAATCTCCCTCTCTCTCTCTGTCTCTCCGGCATCAATTTATGTTTCGACTCAGTAATAAACAGGCAAAATCCGTTGCTGGAAATTAAGGATCTAACGGTTGATAAAGCTTCAAATATAGTCGTAACAATGGAATTGTCAGACAAAACAACTTACTATTGTAAGAGAGGAAAAAATTGTTACCTATGTGGCAGTGAGACGTATTCAGCGGACAGCAGTACGCAGAAGAACACGGTACATTTATTTTGTAAAAAAAGGTCACTTAAGGAAAATGTGTTTCAAAAATAAATCAAAGGTACAAGAAAAGAATGGTCGTACCATCCAAATTAATGATACGGCAGAAGGCATTTGTGTAGTATTAGCGCATTCAAGTTTGGCAACTGATCGCGGCGTGTTTGCTTCGTTCTTTTCTGTAAAGAGTGGTGCATTGTTTAATCTCTATTTTCTTTCTGCGCGTAATTATTCGCATTTTTTTTTAAAAAAGGCATATTATTATAAAGGCATAAAGTTAAAAGGTGTAAGAATTTTAAAAAGGAATTTTAATTGTCTTAATTTATATTAAAATTTTGATGTTTTTCATTTTTTGGTTCTTGCATTCAGCACAAGTGTTTTTTATAATAGATCTCTTTCGTGTTTATTTTTCTTTTGGTGCTATTATAGTTTTTCTCTTCTCTTTATTTACCGTTGCTTCTTGTGTGAAATCTCTGTTTAACTTATGAGAAAATTGCTGTGATTTGGTTTTCTCTCTTTTTT